>JARYZH020001269.1:0-34266 GCA_030021035.2 Notholithocarpus densiflorus
TGAAAATTGACCAAAATAACCTAGAAACCTAAAAATGATCGAAATACCCTCTAAACCTAAAAAATGATCAAAATACCCTGAAAGCCTAGAAATTAATTGAAATACCCCTTGAAACCTAAAAAATGACCAAAGTACCCCTAAAACCTATATATGACCAAAATAACCCCTAAACCTTAAAATGACCAAAATATCCTCGAAACCTAAAAAACGACCAAAATACCCCGAAACCTATAAAATGACGAAAATGCCCCTTAAACCTGTAAGTCGATAAAAATACACCCTAAACCTAAAAAATTACCAAAATCCCCCCTAAAACTAAGAAATGAACAAAATACTCCCTGAACATAACAAATGACCAAAATACCCCCTAAACCCCTATTTTGGTAATTTTAGAGGTTTTGGGTGTATTTTGTTCATCTTATAAGATTAGTGGTATATTGGTCATTTTAGATATTTTGAGGGGTATTTTGGACGTTTTATAGGTTTAGAGATATTTTGGTCATTTTAGGGGTTTCAGGGTATTTTTTATAATTTTAGAGGTTTTAGGTTGTTTGTGGCCATTTTTGAGGTTTTGGGTTTATTTGGGTCATTTCAAAGGTTTAGGGGTATTTTCGTCACTTTATAGGTTTGAGGGTATTTTAATCATTTTTTAGGTTTCAGGGGTATTTTGGAAATTTTTTAGGTTTAGGGGGGTATTTTGGTTATTTTTAGGTTTCGGGATTATTTTCGTCAATTTTTAGGCTTTGGGGTTATTTTGGTCATTTTTTAGGTTCCGGGGGGTATTTTGATCATTTTTAGGTTCCGGGGGGTATTTTGATCATTTTTAGGTTTCAATGTTGTTTTGATCAATTTTTAGGCTTCGGGGTTATTTTGGCCATTTTTTAGATTTCGATGGTATTTTGGTCATTTTTTAGGTTTCAGGGGGTATTTTGGTAATCTTTTAGGTTTCAGGGGTATTTTGGTCATTTTATGGACTTCAGGGGTATTTTGGCAATTTATAGGTTTTGGGGGTATTTTGGTCATTTTATTGGTTTCAGGGGTATTTCAGTCATTTTTTGTGTTTTGGGGGTATTTTGGTAATTTTTAGGTTTTGAGGGTATTTTGGCCATTTTTGGACTTTGGGGATATTTTGGTCATTTTTTGGACTTTGGGGGTATTTTGGTCATTTTTTGGGTTTTGGGAGTATTTTTGGTCTTTTTTGTTTTTGTTTCAGGGGGTATTTCAGTCATTTTTTATGTTTCGGGGGTATTTTGGTAATTTTTAGGTTTTGGAGGTATTTTGGTAATTTTTTGGGTTCAGGGGATATTTTGGTCTTTTTTGGGTTTCGGGGGTATTTTGGTCATTTTGTAGGTTTTGGGGTTATTTTGGTCTTTTTTTTTTTGGTTTTGGGGGTATTTTGGTCATTTTTTAAGTTTAAGGGGTATTTTGGTAATTTTAGTGGTTTCAGGGTATTTTAAAGTTGGTTGATTTGTAGAAATGATACTTGGATCATAATTGGGTCTAATTGGGTACCCATTTAAAATCCAATAAACATTAATGTTAATTTGGTGGGTTTGGGTCTCATTTAAGTAGGCGAGTTTGGGTGGGTAAATGGATTTGGGTTAATTTTGCCACCCCTAGTGTTATTCAAGTAATCAAGGGGTTTACCACCTTTTTTATGCATGGGGGGTGCTTTTGTCATTTTATAGCTTTTAGGATTCATTTCGATGTTTTGGGGGTATTTCAGTCATTTTCTTTTATGTTTCGGGGGTGTATCAGTCCTTTTCTGGGTGTCAGGTGTGTTTTGGACATTTTTTGTCTTTCTAGGGGCATTTTGGTCATTTATCAGACTTATAGGGGTATTTTGTTCTTATTTAAGTAATCAAAGGTATTTTGGCTAGTTTTAGACACAAGGGGTACTCTGGTCATTTTTTATGCCTTAGGGGGAGCTTAGGTCATTTTTGATATTTTGGGGGTATTTCAGTCATTTATTAGGTTTCGGGGGTATATTGGTCTTTTTCTAGGTATCAGGGTGTTTTTGCTCTTTTTCGATGTTTTGGGGGGTACTTTGGTCTTTTTTTAGGTTTAGGGGAGTATTGGTCATTTGATAATTAACAAATCCCTCCACAAGTATAAGTGCTTGTGGGGTGTGGGGGGCAAACGTCGGGGTTCAAGTCTCTAGGAGTGAGTTTCATACACATATACACTTAGATTAGGTTAGAGTAAAAATTCTATCTTGTGAAAAAAATAAAAATAAAAATCCCTATAAGTGACCTATCCTAGCGCTTTTGGAAGCGCTGGAATAGGTGGACCCTATTTCAGCGCTTCAAAAAGCATTGGGATATGTCTTTCTCCATAAGGGAATGGAGGGACCTGTCCCAGCGCTTTTGAAAGCACTAGGATAGGTCCCTCCATTCTTTTATGAAGAGAGGCCTATCTTAGCGCTTTTGGAAGAGCTAGAATAGGGTGACCCTATTTCAGCGCTTTCAAAAGCGCTAGGACAGGTCCCTCCATTCTCTTATGAAGAGAGGTCTATCCCAGCGCTTTTAAAAGCGCCGGGATAGGTCTTTCCCCCTAAGGGAAATCAATAACCATATCCCAGCGCTTTTGGGCTTCCTATACCAGCGTTTTTGAAAAACGCCGCTATAGGCCTCCTATTGTAGCACTTTGTAAAGCACCGGTTTTGAGCCGCCGTAATAGGATTTCTTATACCGGCATTTTCAAAAAGCACTGGTACAGGCTTATTTATTACGGCGGTTTGTAAAAATGCCGGGAAAAAAACGTTGGGATAGGACGATTTTTTTGTAGTGTAAGGATCTTACGGTCTCAAAAGAGATCCAGATGTTTTTGTTCCTCCATTTAAATCCCCTAATTTTAGTGGTTATCAAATGAAGACATCCAAACATAATTTTATCAAAAGACACATTTACTGAGAAAGTCAATTGTAATGGCAAGAAAACAACTTGAAATGATTCCTTGGAAAATAATAAAAAGAAAGAGACAAAGCACCAGTAACAACACTTTAATATAAAAAAGTAAATTTCATAAACTCAATCTAAACCCACAAAAAATGATAGGAAGACATACATAAAAATACAGATTTATAATAAAGGATGGAGTGGTTGATGATGGTTTTTGGCCATGTATGGGCTCCAATTGCAGGTTTATATCAGTCCTTCAATTGCGGGTTTATATCAGTCCTTCAATTGCGTTCGATGTTTTCTATCTTACCATATTAAAAAGACAAATTCTATTAAATTAAAGAAAATCTTCAAACGCATAACCATTAAAAAGAACAACCATAAGCTAATAGCGTGCTCAAAAGTTTGCAAAATTTTTATTAACAACTATAAGGTTTATGTTTGATGTGCTATTTCGTTGACAGGCTTCACCAACAATTCCAAATCCTTCAACATAATCTTCTCTCTCCCTCTATCTCTCATTCCTTTTTTTTTTTTTAATGAATAGTAAACTTAGTGCATTTCATCCCTATGAAAATAGTCATGGGTTGCCATCCTAATAGATGGATGCATTGTACCCAAGCCAAGAAATTATTATTGTAGTCTCTTTGGTTTTCACGTTTAGCGGCAAAATTAAGAAAACTTAATATATATATATATATATATATATATATATATAGGTAAAGCCTAGAGAAAGTTCAATTTGAATTTGAAATTAGAATCCAATCTTACGCCATGTGTCTAAATTTATGTGGGGACTACATCATAATTATCCACTTAAGTTTGTGCCATGTGTCCACTTAAAATTTTTAATTTTTGTGCCAAGTGAGTTAATGAGTACAAAATACTAAAAAATTAATATTAATGAACTAAAAAAAAAAAAAAAAATCACATATGCTCAATCTCATCGCACAACAAAGATCACCACATGTTCTATTTTATTAAAAATTAGAAAAAAAAAATTATCATATGTGGTATTAAATTTAGATAAGAATTTTAATATGTGACTAATTACATTTACTTTTTTTTAAAATAATTTGACTAATTATTTATATTTTTATGATAAAAATTGTGTTTTAATTTTAAATGTATCTATATGTATGCATGTGTTACAAGCTATTTTTTTTAATAATTTGACTAATTTTTTATATTTTTATAATAAAAATTCTGTTTAATTTTAAATGAATCCATGCATTTGCATGGGTTACATACTAGTTGATATAATAACTCACTTAGCACAAAAAATTCAAAAACTTATATGAGACACATGGCATAAAATTAAAAATCCAATTAAGAATCTAATTAGACTTTCTATGAGCTTTTCTATTTATTGTAATATGATGCAGCAGTACAAGTGTCAGTTGACATGGCAAAAAAAAAATTGGGCCATTATATTAGTATTTTTCTTCCAATATTTAAGGGCAGGAACCAAATTGACACATTATCAAAAGTTTAGAAACCATTTTATCAAAATATATATACACACACATTAAAGATCAAATTGACATAATTAAAAGGCCAAGAACAAAATTGACACAAAGCGTAAAGGTTAATGACCAAATACATAATTTACCCACTAATAATTCTTCTTTTTACAAGCTAATTTCCTATGCATAAGTTTTAATGCGGTGGTTGGGGTTTGGCCGGTGATCGGTGGGCTGGGGTTTGAGAGTTCATGGCAAACAAGCCATTGATTGGCTATGAATGATCATGATGCCACATGGATGCCACGAGGGCCTTAACCTCTATGACTGATAATAATATATGTAAATTTTAACGAATAATGCTCTCATACATGACAATTTTTTAGACATCAAGATTCGTCGAATTACACACACACACACCAAAAAAAAATCATTGAACGTACGTGGTATTTATCACCTGCAAACTCAACAACCCTATATTAAAAGAGAAAATATAAAATTACGATTTTCAATTTTTTTACCATAATGTAAAAGTAATGTACAACCGCTTCAGATTCATGGCAAAATTATGGCAAAAAAAATGTTGTGTACTAG
This sequence comes from Notholithocarpus densiflorus, assembly GCA_030021035.2. Classification (NCBI taxonomy): domain Eukaryota; kingdom Viridiplantae; phylum Streptophyta; class Magnoliopsida; order Fagales; family Fagaceae; genus Notholithocarpus; species Notholithocarpus densiflorus. The sequence continues at coordinate 4,958 of JARYZH020001269.1, forward strand.
TAGTGTTTCGATGTTAAATATATGGATAGATAAGAGTTTGAATGTGGCATGATTTGATTGGCTTCTCAAATTCTTAAGTTTCTTTGTTTTGACACGTTAGTTGCCTTTATCTTCTCTCTCTCTCCTCTCTCTCAAAATCAAAACAAGGTAGATTGAGTATAAAACAACACGAGCACAGTGTGGGTAGGGGGCGCTGGGTCCCTTATGCACCGAAAGAAAACCGTGTGGACCAAAGTGTTCCATTGGCATCATTGAATCTAAAGCCAAGCTAGTTGTACCGGCATAGTAATATAGATAAGAGTTTGAACGTGACATGATTTATTTGTAAAACTCAAACAGAAGCATCAAGTGAGAAAGAAAACGTCATTTCACTCAAAGATGTTATTGTTGACTAAGGGCGTACTCAAGATTTTTCACTTGGAGTGTTGAATTATGTATTTATAGGTTAGTTATAACTCATAATTATATTTTATTATTAAAATATAACTATAATTGTGACGATAATGAGAGAAAAAAAATACAAATATGAGGAAAAAAATTTGGTGATATGAGAAAAATTATCAAATTTTGTAAAAAAGTGATAGTAATAATGATGAGAGATATAAATAAATAAAATTTGAAGACTAAGAATGAAAAAGAAAAAGGCACCTATTCCAAATACGAACATTGTATTTCACAATTGAAAACAATTTGCATTCTTAGAAGAAAAAAAAAAAAAAAAAAGAGGCACCTGGAGGCTAGGAATTTATTAGGTTTTGGTAACAGTGTTTGTTTTGTTTGGGTGATGTCCACTTGAGAAACTAATTAAATATTGGAATTGTAAATGGCTAAATGTGATCATTGTTAGATTTAAAAGGGAAAAAACATAAAAATTAACAATGGACTGACCTCTGTGACATTTTTTTTTAAAAGGAAAGTCATAAGATTTCATTATCTAAAAACGTAGTACAATGAAAACAGAGTAAAACAATAGTAAAACAATTAGTTGAAACTCTAAACCTGTAGATTATCTTCTATTCAATAGTTTGGAAACTCCAGATTCTTGAGATGTCATGCAAGTAGGTGAGCCAATTGGTTATTTTCTCTTTTAGTATGATTTGATTTAAATTGTGTTTAAGTGTAATCTTGCCTCGTGTATCAGGTGGCCTATGCAACTATACTAGACCAATCCTCTTTCATTGCCAGCATGAAAGCTTTGTAAAATTATTGGAGGGGCAATCATTACATTTTGTGGGGGCCAAATTTATTTTCATATAGTACTAGAAGAAGATTTCAAAAGTTTTGGGCGGCCGGCCTTGCCATGTTTTCCATGCCAAAGTGATTAACTTGTGATGCACCTGCAGAGGAAAACAACACGAGCACAATATGGACGGGGCGTTGGGTCCCTTATGCACCGAAAGAAAACCGTGTGGACCTAAGTGTTCCATTGGCATTATTGAATCTAAAGTCAAGCAAGTTGTTACGGCATAGTAATATAGATAAGAGTTTGAATGTCACATGATTTAATTGGTATGCCAATAAAGTGATTATAATAGTGTTCTAGATAACAATGACGCCGTTACCAATTATATTCTGCCAACTCAATAAGGTGCTAAAAAAAATTGTAAAATTTATTATTCTGCTCATTTATTTATTTATTTTGAACAAAACCTTATTTCATTTTATTACTAAAAACCTCAAACAGAAACATCAAGTGAGTTAAAAAACCTCATTTCACATAAAGATGTTATAATTGGTGCCACGTTTTTCATGCCAAAAGTGATTGTGCAAGCCAACCAATCATCAATTCGTCACTTTCCACTCAACCGGCATTGAGTCTTGGTCATCATTTTTTTATTGAAAAGAAGATAGTCGTCATCGACTCATCGTTACGAATAAAAATGACGGGAACGCTGAACGCGAAGACCAATGCTTCTTGATGTTGCACCAAGTCTTTTGGCATAGAAAATTTCGCAGTTAAAAACGGGATTCGCTACACTCTAGGCAGCCAAGTTGGAAATTTGAATTGATTATGGGAATGAATGATGCAGGAACAAATTAATTTCGTCCACGGCATAGACTACTATTTTATCTTAGGGTTTGTTTGAAATTCACTTATTTTGTTAAAATTGAAAACTTTTTGCTAAAAGTACTGTAGATAAAAGTAAAAGTTAGTTGAAATAATATAGTGAGATCCATAAAGCAAAAATAAACTGAATAATAAAATAAGTTGATAAAAATAATTTTTGCTAAACGGACATTGAAAGGTGTAAAATAGGTAAAATAAAACATACCGAATTTGATGGTTATTTGGTGAGTGAGTGATCATCAACATCAAGTGATGCTTTTATAGAGAGATGAATGATCTATGACTATGAGATCCTTCTACTTTTAGTTAGACATAGACCACTTTCCCAAACAATAAAATATTTGTTGGTATGAGATTTACTTTTATTTGGATTGCTATATATATCAAACAGTCATAAATTTTCTTGAACCGATTTTTGATATTTTAGAACCGAGTCTAAATGTGGAAGGAATTTTTTTTTTTTTTTTGGTTATTATTTGTTAATTTTTATTAATACCGTAACGCATTAGGGAAGGAATTTTATTTTGTTATTATTTGTTAAGTTTTATTAATTAATACCGTAATGCATTAGGGATTTTTTTTTTCTTTTACTGAACGTGAAAGAATGTTACCTTTATACTTTTCCTTTTTATTTATTGACAAGAAAGAGAATTTATTTATTAACTAAGAAACATTGTTACAAGTATTGTCTATTGGGCACTTGCGAGGAATACCTAGCTGTAAAATATCACGTGCATATTTTACATAAACAAAAAATTGAACATTCATTATATTCTCTGAAACTGCATTAGTACTCCTATCCCATCTTTGCTAGTTCACCTGCTACGCCATTTTCTTCACGAAATACATGATGTGGAAGTATGATCCATTTTTGTCCAAGCAACATCCTGCAATCCAAAATCAAAACAGAAAGTTCTAATGCCATAACACCATATGTTTTTAGCCAATTGAGGACAATTTGAGAGTCAATTTCTAGGCTTATATGCTCATATCATAACTCCCAAGTTATTTTTAAACCATATCTAATACACCTCCACCTCTTGCATTACCAAGGTTATTTTTAGAACTAACATATGTATTTAAAGTAATAAAAGGGGGTTGTGAAGGACACCAAGATATTATTTTAGTGACTTTTGCTCCTTTTGTTTTTCTATTGTATGCAAGATGATAAAATTCTGCAACTAAATGTAAAGTTTTATACATTAGCTAGTTTAGTGTTTGAGAAGGAGGATTGAATATTGTATTATTCCTATATAGCCAAAGTTGTCGAATTCCTTAAACAAATATAATATTTCAAGGCGTCATTTGAAAAGAGTTACGGCATTATTGAATCTAAAGTCAAGCTAGTTGTTACGGCATAGTAATAAATAATATGGATAAGAGTTTGAACGTGACATGATTTAATTGGTGTGCCATAAGTGATTATAATAGTGGTCTAGATGAGAATGATGTTGTCATTGATTATATTCTACCAACTCAATAAGGTGCTAAAAAAATTCTGAAATTTATTATGCCTCTCATTTTTTATTTATTTTTTTTTTTTTGAACAAAACCTTATTTCATTTTATTACTAAATGTTAGAAATACTGAATAAGTGTATTGTATTTCTCACCAAAAGAATATACATGAGTGCCTTTATATAGGAGGCATATGAGTGCAGTACAAGTATACAAGAATGTGTGCTATACAAGTATTCTAGTTGGGCCTAAAGCCCACAACACTATACACGTTAACAGCCCCCCTCAAACTCAAGGTGGATGTGAGACCAACTTGAGGTTGTCAACCAAAGTACGAAGACGTCCCTTAGGATGTGACTTGGTGAAGATATCTGCAAGTTGATCTTTAGAGGAGACTGAGATCATCTTGAGAGCACCATGGACAAGATGATAACGGATAAAATGACAATCAATCTCGATGTGTTTAGTCCGTTCATGGAAGACATCATTGTGAGCAATATGAATGGCACTCTGGTTGTCACAATAAAGAGGAATGGCAGAGGATGTGGACACACCTAAGTCTTTGAGAAGCCATCGTAGCCAAAGGAGCTCAGATGTGGTATCAGCAAGGGCACGATATTCTGCTTCAGTACTGGAGCGGGCCACATGAGTTTGTTTCTTGCTTCGCCAAGAAATCAAAGAAGAACCAAGAAGAAAGCAATAACCAGTGGTGGACCTACGATCAGTGGGATCTCCTACCTAATCAGCATCAGAAAATGCACGGAGAACAAGAGGAGACTGAGCAGAGTAGACAAGGCCATGGAAGAGAGTGCCCTTTAGGTATCGAAGAATGCGCAGAACAGCAGCATAGTGAGTCGATCGTGGAGCAGACAGATACTGGCTCACCTAGTGAACAGCATAGGAAATGTCTAGACGAGTGACAGTGAGATAAACTAAGCTGCCAACCAAGCGTCTGTAAAGAGAGGGATTAGGAAATGGTTTCCCTCCTGTGGGAGTCAGATGTGCATTAAGCTCAACTGGAGTGTCAACAGTCTTGCTATCAGTGAGTCCAGCTCGAGGCAAGAGTTCAGAGGCATACTTAGCTTGAGTAATATAAAGTCCATCTGTAGAATGAGTGATTTCAAGACCCAAGAAGTAGCTGAGATGTCTAAGATCTTTCATCTCAAACTGCTGACTGAGAAAATCCTTGAGTTCTTGAATGCCACTAAGGTCATCACCAGTTATGATCATATCATCCACATACAGGAGAAGTAAAATAGTGCCTTTGTCAATGCGACGAAGAAACAAGGCAGAATCATAATAACTGGCCATGTAACCCAAGTGAGAGATGGTGGAGCTGAATTTGGCAAACCAAGCTCGTGGAGCTTGTTTAAGGCCATAAAGTGCACGTCGAAGGTGACAAACCTTGTTTGATTCAACAGAAAGACCAGGAGGAGGTTGCATATAAACTTCTTCACTTAAATCCCCATTAAGGAATGCATTTTTGACATCCATTTGAAAAAGGTCCCATTTACTGGCAGCAGCAACAGCTAAGAGGGCACGAATAGATGAGATGCGAGCAACCGGAGCAAAAGTCTCTTCATAATCAATCCCATACTCCTGTGTAAAACCTTTTGCAACAAGACGAGCTTTGTAGCGCTCAATGGACCCATCAGAGCGAGTCTTAATCTTGTAAATCCACTTACAACCAACCACAGATTTCCCAGGGGGGAGAGTCACCAAGTCCCAAGTATGGTTTTTAGATAATGCATTAAGTTCATCTTTCATTGCAATCTGCCATAAAGGGTCAGTGGAAGCCTCACGATAGGTGTGAGGCTCGTGCAGTGTAGCAAGGGCAGTGTAACAATGATAGTCAAGTAAATGTGCAGGAATGGATCTTACCCGAGTTGAGTGACGAGGTGGAATGTCTTGTGCATGATCTTCAGGCGGAGCAGGAGCAGAGGACCCAAGCTCAGGGTTGGGTAGCTTGTTTTCGAACTGTTCATCTTCCACCTGTTCATTAAAAGATGAACTAGGAAAGGGATCAAGGATATCTGGTGGTTGGACAGAGAAGTCTACAGGAGAATCAGGAGCAACTATAGGAAGATTAGGAGCACCTATAGAAGGAATATGTGCCTCATCTGGAAAAAGATCTAAGACAGAGGAGGAAGATAGGGAGGCACGGAAGTGAGAGAGCTCGACAAAGGAGCGATGTTCCCAAAAGACAACATTGCGGGAGACACGAAAACGATGAGAGACAGGATCATAACACCGATACCCCTTTTGAGTTTCACCATAGCCAAGAAAACAACAAAGCCTTGACCGAGGCTCAAGTTTGTTATGCTCATGTGGCTAAAGAAGAACGAAACAAGAAGAACCGAAGGAGCGAAAGTGGTGATAGTCTGGAGGTGACCCAAAAAGGCGCTCATATGGAGTTTGATTGTGGATAACAGGACTTGGAAGGCGATTAATAGCATGAACAGCATGAAGAGCAGCTTCGCCCCAAAAAGGAGCAGGAACTTTGGCAAAGAGAAGGAGAGTACGAACAGTGTCAAGAATATGACGAAGTTTTCGTTCGGCTCTACCATTTTGCTGAGAGGTACCTGGACAAGTTAGTTGATGAACAGTGCCATAGGAATGCAAAATAGCTTGGAAAGCATACTGAGTGTACTCAAGAGCATTATCAGATCGAAAGATTTTGATACATTTGGAAAATTGAGTTTCAACCATTTTTGCAAAATTAGAATATACTTGCAATAATTCAGAACGATGTTTCATATGAAAAATCCAGTTATAGCGGGAATAATCATCAACAAAGACAACAAAGTATCGAGATCCACCAATACTAGTAACAGGAGAAGGCCCCCAAACATCAGAATGAATAAGGTCAAAGATATTAGTGGATATTGATTCACTAGAATTGAAAGGCAAAGATGGTTGTTTTCCTAACTGACATGAGACACAATCAAAATTTTCTATAGACACTGAACCTAACAAACCTCTAGAAGCCAATTGTTGTACCCGAGAGGAAGATGCGTGACCAAGTCGAGCATGCCAAAGTGCAAGGGAAGAAATAAAAGAAACTGCAGCAGCTGCAGCAACAGAAACAGGAGCAACAAGTGGGAGACGAAGGTTGTCCACGGGAAACATACGCCTAACTCTGGGACCGGTCCCAAGCTCCTGTCCCGTCCTTGGATCTTGCACAATACATCTAGAATAATCAAAGATAATGCGATAACCTAACTCAGCTAATTGTCCCACAGAGAATAATTGTAAGAAAGGTCAGGAACATTAAAGACCCCAGGAACCGAGAGGTTGGAGGTCGAAACGGAACCTATATTATGACCAGACATTGTGGAACCATTTGCTGTGCAAATATTAAGAGGACGTGGTGCAGGTTTAAGATCAGAGAATAAGGACGAATGAGGTGTCATGTGATTGCAACAAGCAAAATCCATAAGCCAAGAAGTAGGAGACATACCAGATAAAGTTGAGAGAGAAGAGGAATAAGATGCACTACCAACCATACGAATGACATTAGCGACGATGTTTATAAGGTCATCTCTGGAAATGGTAAAAGTGGATCCAGAAGATTGAGACTGTGCAGAGACGGAAGCCATTGGTTGGCCACTCTCAATGTTAGCAACAGTAGCAGCAGTAACAGAAACAGCTGATTTGTTGCGATGATAGCAAGTCTCAAAACTATGGCTAAAATGTTTGCAAAAATTGCAAAAACGTTTGATGGATTGTCGGCGATGATTATTGCAATAAGAAGAAGACCTGCCCTTATTCTTCATTTAGAAGAAAAATATGCAAAAATGGACTGCAAAAATGAAATCTACACGAAAAACTGGGTAAGGAGCACCTGGACTGCAAAAAGTCAACTATGACCAAAAGTCAACGGTCAACCTAGTCAAAGTCAACGGATGACGTCAACAGGCTGACTGGCGATGACGTAAGCAGGTGACGTCAGCTAGGGCTGACGTGGCAGTTATGACGTCAGCGATGACGTCAGCAGGTAAACCCAGCGGCGCGTGGGGCGCGTGAGTCGCGTGGATCAACTTCGCCGAAGTTTAAGGCGGCACGTGAGGGCGCGTGGACTATCCGATGAAGCCGATTCTTTGCCGAAGATGCAGATCGAAGAAAGACGATTCTGATGGTGTCGGCGGCAACAAGATCGGAGCTACCCTGGTGGTGCGTAAAGCGCGTGGAATTATTTGCCGAAACTTTGACCGGCGCGTGGAAGTGCGTGGAAGGTCAAATGTGGATGTTTCTGGCGGCTATGTGTAGATTGATTGAAAATCTACACGGTGATATATCTTATGTCGTAATCGAAGGCCAGAGGTGACAGATTCGATGATGGCAGTGGTTTTGGCGGAGGAGGAGGAGTTTCTGGCGGTGGAGATTCAACCCTGAGGACCTCTGACGGCGACGGAGCAGTCGGGAGAGGGCAGTGAAAGGGTTTACTGACCACAGAAGTTGAGGCAGCGAAAAATACCGACAAAACAGGACTGCAAGACACACAAAAATTAGAGCAGTGGCTCTGATACCATGTTAGAAATACTGAATAAGTGTATTGTATTTCTCACCAAAAGAATATACATGAGTGCCTTTATATAGGAGGCATATGAGTGCAGTACAAGTATACAAGAATGTGTGCTATACAAATAATCTAGTTGGGCCTAAAGCCCACAACACTATACATGTTAAAAACTCAAACAGAAACATCAAGTGAGTTAAAAAAAACCTCATTTCACATAAAGATGTTATAATTGGTGCCACGTTTTTCATGCCAAAGTGATTTTCTAGTGCAAGCCAACCAATCATCAATTCACCACTTTCCACTCATCCGGCATTGATTCTTGGTCATCATTTTTTTTTATTGAAAGGAAGATAGTTGTCATCGTTACGAATAAAAATGACGGGAACGCTGAACGCGAAGACCAATGCTTCTTGACGTTGCACCAAGACTTTTGGCATAGAAAATTCGCACTGTTACAAACTCACGAGACATCAGAATCAGTTAAAAAAGGGGATTCGCTACTCGTTAGGCAGCCAAGTTGGAAATTTGAATTGATTATGGGAATGAATGGTGCAGGAACAAATTTCGTCCACAGCATAGACATGTATAGACCACTATTTTAAATTAAGGTGTAAAATAGGTAAAATAAAACAAACAGAATTTGATGGTTATTTGGTGAGCGAGTGATCATCAACATCAAGTGATGCTTTTATAGAGAGATGAATGATCTATGAGATCCTTCTACTTTTAGTTAGGCATAGACCACTTTCCCAAACAATAAAATATTTGTTGGTATGAGATTTACTTTTATTTGGATTGCAATATATATCATACAGTCATAAATTTTCTTGAACCGATTTCTGATATTTTAGAACCGAGTCTAAACGTGGAAGGATTTTTTTTTTTTTTGGTTATTATTTGTTATTTTTTATTAATACCGTAATGCGTTAGGGAAGGAAAACTGAGTTTTAACGTGAAAGAATGTTTTTCACCTGCAAACTCAACAACCCTATATTAAGAGAAAATATAAGATTATGTATGTTTGTTTAGATCCCTTAAAGCAGATTGTTTAATCTAATATACTAGCTAAGTGATTACTTAGAGTAATAATGAGATCTAGGTTAAACAATGAAAGATCATATCATGCATACATCAGAAAAGTAAATAACACACAGATATGGTCACCCAAGAAAACTAATGAAACGAACCGTTTCAAGGTAAAAAACCTAGGGAGGATTAGACCTAACTATCCTCAAGGTAAACAAATCCACTAATAGAGAATTGAAGTTTTTACAAAATATTTAACCATAAATCTATTGCTACCTCCAGTAGTAATTTACTAACACGACTACGTGCAAGCTCTGAATCCACAGACTCTTCTCTCTTGGATTCGCAACATACAAGCTCCCATGCTTATGACTTTGAGATCCCATTAAAAGGTTTCAAATCACCACTTGTTGATCTTGCTGCAACTAGATTCCACCAGCACTTGATTGTAGATCTTGTTTTGGCAAATACTTGTAGAGTTAGAAGGCACAGAACCTCTCAGATATCATAGGAGTAACTCATAAGTCTTCCAAGAGTCCTCAAAACGTAGTTACGGTTTTCCTTTTATACTTAGGAGTGTTGGATTGAAACCCTAAACATTTTCACAGGCTTGGGCCTGATTTAAAATTCTGTAGAATCTGTTTTTCTACGATTTTCGATCGGTCAAATGTAATTTTCGATCGGTTGAGCTCCACTGAAGTTGAATTCTTTTCCTGCAACTTGAATGTTCTTGAGACCTGACTTAAATCACCTTGAGCAATGTCTAACACTTATTCTAGACATGTTTTTGTTCTCAATTTGCCAACATAAAAAAATTAGGACTCTAAACATTTAATCCTAAATCTTTAGAACCTAACAATCTCACCCTTTGACAATACGTGACAAAACACACATATATATTAATTGCTCAACTCAAGAACTAGCCCAATTTACGAAGTGTTGCCCTAATGCAATTCTATCACAATCCACTAACTATTAGTTGCTAGAATAGATAGCATTTGAGAAAGAATTAACCTGTAAATTCCTGAAACACTAAAAACAAACCATAAACACGTGTGGAAAATACAGTATAAATCCAAAATCTAATAACTGAACTTGAATTCACAAAACATAAATATAGACAGATGTCAAGTGAATAATCATCAAATAACCCATCATAGTCAATCATAAACCATTAATATTTGTGAAACAAGAATAAAAATAAGTACATCACATAAGAATATCTCCCCCTAAGTACAACAGTACCAAAAAGAAAGAAAAAAAAAAAAAAACTACTCTCTTTCATATGCACTCCCCCTAAGTACAAGAGCTACACATCCTACTCCCCCTTTTTGTTACGCATTGCCAAAGTAACACTTAACTGTCTGAAGGTGGAGGAGGTGGGAAAGCATTCCTATACTCATCAAAATCTGTCCTCAAGGCAGCAATCCCTATAAGAAGCTCATCAAGAAGCTATCCATGAGCCGCCTTTGTAGTCATGAACGTCTCCATCATAGATCTAAATGAGAGACGTGGAGGAATAGAAGGATCAACAGTCTGAGCACCATCACCATCAAGATCTACCTCATCCACACCATCATCAGCTACTGCAGCCATAGGGTTAAAATGTCTCTCCTCAAGTGGTTGAGAAGGATCAACAGCAAGAGTCTCAACTCTAGGTCTCTTGGATGAACCAGCACTTGGCTCAACTGTTTTCAATTGTGCACTTTGTTGCCTAAGAAAAGAGGCTCCTATGGGTGCAATGAGGTGTACAGGATCAAAGGCAGGAAAATCCTCAAGTTGAAGATATTCTAAGATCCTATGTATGAAAACTAGGAAGTAGAGAGCATGTTTCTTAGATTTGCTCCTATGTGCTTCTACGATGGTTTGAATGAAGAGAGAGGAAAAACAGATAGAACCATTGGTATTAAGAGCATACACAAAAACACATCTATCTATAGGAATAGTGTGTACATGGGAGATAGGGAAAATGTTATAACATGCTATCCTAAGGAGCATATAACGATACTCAGTTATCTCACGAGAATGAATTCTCGGTTCCGAACCCCACGTGTCAGGTTTACCACAAAGAAGAGAAATGACATCATCAGTATGAGAAGGATTGTATAGGTAGGTAGGATCACGAACAATGGGTACATTAAGAGCCTCGGATACTATTTTCATAGTTATCCTAAACTCCTCACCTCGAATCCAAGTAGGCAAAATATGACTACCTGAATAATTAGACTCAATAGAGCGATTCGCATAGAATTCTCTAATTCGAAGAGCAGGAAGGGAAACAAGATTTTAACACAAAGGTAACCAAACCCTAGACTCAAGGTTCCTACAAATAAGAGCTTATAACTCATCTAAATGTATTTCCCTTTCACCCCAAATCGATCTAAACTTAATTAGTTTCTCATACTTCTCAAAGGATGCTCTAGTTTGGAACTTAGTTAGCTCTGTTAGGGACATATTTTGTGTAATTGGCTAATCTTTTGACAAAATGCACTTTACTTGTAATTAGGTAGATCTAGGATGGGTTTAAGACTTCAAGAAACATGTTGTTCAAGTCAAGTGTTAAAGCCATGAAGATCTGACCAAGAAACAAGTGAAGAAGAGCTGTTCATTAAAGCTCGATAGAAGCTTGACACAAGCTTGACACAAGCTATTTCTGTCGAGACTTACGAAATCAGAAATTCCAAATTTGATTTTTGGGCCATGCTGAAATATTTGTATAGGGCTTCTTCTTTCACAACCCTAGATATATATAAGTCTTATTTTAAAGGTTGTCGCACATGCAGATAGCGACCTAGTTCATCATTCTCTCTAAAGAAGCTACTACGTCTTTATACCAAGGATTTTGTAAACAAAGAGCTTCCTAATCTTCATTGCTGATTAAGTGAAGAACTTTTCAGTCAACATCTTCTTCAAATTGGTGGAGTTAGTCACGTACTAGGATCCATGCATCATTGGTTAGTCACGTGCTGAGATTCGTGCATTGAACGGAAAGATTGCCACTACAATACAAGTCCAATTGGGTATTGGGGTAAAGGTTCAATTGTAGGTTGGTATTTCGGGATAGGCCAAAGGGTTTGGTAAGATTCCTTATACTTGTAACCGCTTCTGATTGATAATAGTGGATTCTTGGGAGTGGTGACCTTAAAATCACCCGGTGGGGTTTTGCCTCGGTGGTTTTCCCCATTCGTAAACAAATCACCCGTGTCAAATTTAATTTCCGCTGCATTTAGTTTAGTTGGTGATTTGTTTGTGCTACCATGCTATTGCATGTAATTGAACCTAATTAATTGACTTGGGTAATTAATTAATTAATTGCAAGGGGTTAATTCATTTTAACCCAATAGGCTCATACTCAACAGGTTGAGATGAAGAACCAGAGACACGTTTTGCTTTTGTCTTAATGTTTCTAGATTTCTTAGGAGCCATAGAAACTAAGGAATGAGAAACAAAACAAAACACAGAACCAAAGGCAGACTGCATTAGAGAGAGTTAGAGCACAAAATAGAGAGAATTTTCAAAATCTATATGATGCATGATACATATACACAGATGATGCATGATCTAATGCACAAAACACTCCAATTATTTTACAACTTTTTTAAAATTGACCTAGAAAATTAGAATTTATGCAAAATCCCCAATTTTGAAACCCTAATTTTCCAAAAATCAACATATTGATCAATTGAACATCACAAAAGATATAAAACATGCTATAATTACTTAATCAAGCAATATCACAAGTCAATTTCAATCAATTTCACCCAATTGAACGAAATCCCCAAATTTCTCAAGAACACATAAACCCTAATTTTGAAATTTTGCACAAATCATGAAAATTTTGAAATTAAAGTGTTGGAAACATGTTTATATGATGCATGAACAAAAACCCATCCTACAAATTAGATCAAAACACTCAAAATCACCAAAAACCTCAAAATTGTGATAAAAATGCATGTATGCATGTAATTTAATAAAAAAGGAAGGGTAAAAAGGTCTTACCAGTTGTTGAGGGAAAAAATCTTGGAGCTTTGACTCAGAGAAGAACAAAAAAGAAAAGAAATTAAGTGTAGAGGAATTGAAAGGAAGAAGACAAAGTTTGAAAAGAACTGATCTGATTCCTTTTATTTCAAAAGCAAACACGAAATTCGATCGGTCGAGAGGAATCGAGCAACGATCAAAAAATTTTAAAAACAAGTTTCGACTGATTGAAAGGAATCAAACAGGAATCGAAAGAGGCAGTGGGTTTTGGCCTCAAAATTCGCATTTTTCGATCGGTCGAGAGACAAATTTAATTAATCGAAAACATGTAAACCCATAATTTTTTGAAAAACTTGAAATTTTCTGCAGGAACACAATTTAAAATCACTTTTCATGATATGAAATGCATATGAATGATTCCAAAAATTTTCAAAAACACATCTTCTTCAAACAATGATATTTCCTCATAAAAAATTCTACCCAAACCATAAAAAGAGCATTAAACATCACAAAAAGCATAATCTTGGATGGCCACATTACTTAACACACAATCACATGTGCAGTGTTTAACAAAGATTTGAATGTGGTGTGTGTAACTAGTAGGTGTATGAGATACATAAAAGGTGATATGTAGATAGTAATTAAACCAATTTTCTACATCATCAATTACATTAGTTTGAAAGTGACTATCACCTAAAGATTTACATCACATAACTCCCACATCTCCTAGAAAACACGCTCTCAATTATGTAAAAGCATCTTTTTTTTTTCTTTTTGCTTTTCTTTTTCTTTTTCTTTTGATTTTTCCTTTTGATATTCGTATTCCTTTTGAAATCAACACCTTGTTTAATCTTATTGTGCAAGTGCTACACCTTACCGAGCACGGCTTTCATAATTTGCACACAAGTGTTCATGATTGGTGAGTAACAATGGTGAGATGGTTATTTATGCCTTTCTCCTAGGATTTTTTAGTCCTTACAATCAAAAGAATGTGACATCAAAATCAAGGTCATGTGTTTAAAGACTATAAACAACTCACACATCTAAGCACTACATAGCACAAACTAGCAAAGTGCAAAGAAATAACTCATCAAAACTAAACAAGGTACACAGTCATGAAATGCAAATTTCGTAGGCCAACCTCAATTACACACTTGGTGATGTGTAATACAAAATATATATATATTTAAAGAAAAAAAAAAACTTAAAAACATCCTAACAAACCTAGAATGAAATGCATGAATGTTATGCAAAGGAAAATCTCAATTAAAAACATTTTGGTCAGAAGGAATTAAAAGATTAAGCACAAGGATCATGTCAGATAGACTCACTAAGATTGAGTCTTTTGCATCCACACTCTCTTAGATGCAAACTTAGGATTGGAGTTTCTAGACAAACTAGACTTAAGATCAACTCCTGCATTGGCATAAAGGTTATGAACCTTTACCAATTTATGAATAAGTGTCATAGGATCTTGTGCTTTTGGCACAGGAACTTTTTGTTTAGTTGCTTGCTTTGAAGGTTGCAACTTAAAGCAATTTAGGTGGGCATGCCCAGCTCCATCATAAAAGTGACAAAACCATTGAGGTTTGTGTTGTTTCTTACTTCCAGGATGATCGGGTTTTGAGCCACTTAGATCTACCCTAATCTTCCTAGAGCTAGAATCTCTTCCTTAGGCACCTTGACTTCTGGTTTAGAAATAGATGTAGCAGGTACAAACTTAGAAGGATGAACAACAGAAGTAGAAACACTCTCAATAAACCCTAACCCTTTCTTATTAGAAGTAGATTTTTGAACATTCAACATGTTATCCAATTTAGAAGTTGAAGTCCTATCAAGTTGTTCCCTAGCAACAGATAATTTAGGTTCTAAACTTTTAACTTTCTCAATCAAACACATGTTCATCTTAACATAGGTTATGAGTTCATTAGCATCAAACAATTTAACCAATAGATTTTTCTTTTCTTGCTCAAGCGTGTTTATCTTTTTCAAACCTAAGTCAACATTCATGACATCCTTTACTGCAGTCTTGCAAAGCTTGTCATAAACCTCTTGTAAGTCAGCATTCTCAGAGAGTTCCCCTTCAAAAGGGTTCCCATTAACAATTTCAAACTCACTTACTACAGCAGTAGCAATGAAAGCCATGAAATTTCCTTCTTGATCACTTTCAAACTCATGATTAGAAACTTCATCATCACTAAGGGTAACAACCATAACTTTTCCCTTAGATCTCAAATAAGTTGACATTCAGACCTAAGGTGACCATACCCCTGACAACCAAAACACTGTTGACCTAAAGAATTGTTGGTGGATTGAACAACCTTATCTTTTGATTTTTTAGAATTATTGTTTTTAGTTGTTTCATTCTTCTTCACATTCTTAGGGTCAGCATTGTTTCGATTTCTTGTCCTTCTATTATTATTCCTTAGAAAGTTTCTAAAGTTCTTAGCAAGTTAAGCAATCTCTATAGAAGAGATTTCATCATCAAATCCACAATCATCAACATCATCAATAGATTTCAAAGCCATAGATTTGGATTTGTTAGTTTTGGGCAAGTCAGACTCATAGGATTAAAGAGATCGTACAAGCTCATCTACAGGAATAGTGTCTACATACTTGCTTTCACTTATAGCACTAACTTTAGGTCTAAAGTCCTCAGTTAAGGATCTAGGAATCTTCCTAACAATCTTAGATTGATCATAAACTTCACCCGAATTAAAGGCTGAGTTCATTATGTCATTCAGTTGGCATAGAACTCATCAAAGGTTTCATCATCAACCATTCTAATGCTTTCAAACCTAGAGGTCAATTGTTGAAGTTTATTAATCATTACTGCCTTAGTGCCTTCATGCATAGTTTGCAAAATATTCCAGGCAGTATAAGCAACCTTTAATTAGAAATTCTTTTAACTCTTCCATAGAAACAACATTGAATATAGCAGTCATAGCCTTATTACTAAAGCTTGCCGCTTCTTTTTGAGTTGTCTATTCACTTACAGTAGTGGTAGGTCTCTCCCAACCATTTTTAACAGAGAGCCATACTCTCTCATCCAAGGATTTCAAGAAGACTTTCATCCTGACCTTTCAATAAGCATAGTTGTTCCCATCAAAATAGGGAGGGATCATAAAAGGGTGACTGTGTTCCATGACAATAGGGGTCAAGGATCAATTCAAGGTAAACTACCTAATTAAGAGCGAACCTACTCTGATACCACTTGTTCGTTTGTTTAGACCTCTTAAAGTAGATTGTTTAACCTAATATACTAGCCAAGTGATTATTTAGGTTAATTATGAGATCTAAGTTAAACAGTGAAAGATCATATCATGCAAATAGCGGAAAAGTAAATAACACACAGATATGCTCACCCAGGAAAACCAATGAAACAAACCGTTTTAAGGTAAAAACTTGGGGAAGATTTGACCTAGCTATTCTCAAGGTAAACAAATTCACTAATTGAGAATTGAAGTTTTTACAAAAGATATAACCCTAAATCTATTGCTACCTTCATTAGTAATTTACTGACATGGCCACGTGTAAACTCCAAATCCACAAACTCTTCTCTCTTGGATTTGCAGCACACAAGCCCCCATGCTTATGACTTTGAGATCCCACTCAAAGGTTATAGCTCACCACTTGTTGATCTTGTAGCAACTACATTCCACCAGCACTTGATTGTAGATCTTGTTCTGGTAGATACTTGTAGAGTTAGAAGGCACAGAACCTCTCAGATCTCATAGGAGGAACTCACAAGTCTTCCAAGAGTCCTCAAAACGTAGTTAGGGTTTTCCTTTTATACTTAAGAGCGTTGAACTGAAACTCTAAACATTTTCGCTTGCTTGGACCTGATATAAAATTCTGCAGAATCTGTTTTTCTGCAATTATCAATCGGCCGAATGTAATTTTTGATCAGTCGAGCTTCATTGAAGTTGAATTCTTTTTCCTGCAGCTTGAATGTTCTTGAGACTTGACTTGAATTACTTTAAGCAATGTCCAACACTTATGCTAGACATGTTTTCGTTCTCAGTTTGCCAACATAAACAAATTAGGACTCTAAACATTTAATTCTAAATCTTTAGAACCTAACAAATTACAATTTTTGCCATAATTTTGTTACAACTTTGATGTAAAAGGTTGTGGAAATGATAGGTAATAAAACTAATGGACAACCACTTCATATTTGTGGCAAAATTATGGAAAAAAATGTTGTGTACTAGAAGTGTTCCGATGTTAAATATATGGATAGATAAGAGTTTGAATGTGGCATGATTTGATTGGCTTCTCAAATTCTTAAGTCCCTTTGTTTTGACACGTTAGTTGCCTTTATCTTTCTCTCTCTCTCTCTCTCTTTCTCTCTCTCACTCATATCTCTAAAAATCAAAACAAGGTAGTGTGAGTATAAAACAAGGTATAGGAACTGGAACTTCCATTCCGCCCAAGGATCATATGTTTTAGAGAAAAGACGTTTAGAGTTACTAATATAGAATGGATGCCTCCACTTTAATTTGTTTGAAGCTGATCAAGCATCAGGCCAGCCTGTGTAAACAGAGGTTAACATTGGTATGACGCATGAATTATGATTACTACAATGCTGCTGTAGAAGGTACGTATAAGTCTTCAATTTTTAGTTTTTTTTTGTTGAAAAATATCACACTTATTGAATTTTAATTCCGCTAACATAGTATCATCTGATACCTGATAGGGATAAATCCCAAGGTAGATGGAACCAATCAACAGAGTTAGTCATTTGCAACGGTGTTGCCAAAGGAGACGGTCTAGATGGCCTAACAGTCAAAGAACTAGTGGAGACGATCGTATGTCATATGGGAAGGCAGAAAAGCAGACGGACCCTTCAACGTAGTTAGACCTAAATAAGGCGGACAGATTCTTTGCAGAGAACGGATTCCACCAAGACGGACGGACGCAAGGGAGACAGATGGTGAAGCCACGTGGCACCCAGGTGGCCTATGTGGTCTCCAAGAAAACTAATATGGAAATTCCTTGCATCTTACGCCCAGAATCCCTACAAGGAAAAGATCCCACGATATATGGGCACTGAAGAGGATATTCTCTACAAGAAAATACCTTTTCAATCAAGAAACGAAAGTTAGCTCTATACCACTATAAAAACCCTAAATCCCTCACAAACCAAGGTACGCGTAATTTTCCTAGCTCTGGCACTCTAGAGTTGTAGAAATTCTCTCTAACTTAACCTTCGGAAGGTATTTGGCTGATACCACACCGGTGCTCTCTGCAGGGTTTTTTCTTTGTTTTTGTCTCACAAATTTTGTCTAAAGCACATGAGGGCTGTGCAACTCACTGACGATTTTTGGCATCATTAGTTGGCACCGTCCATGGGAACTTCGAGATAGCCTCGTAGTAGAAACCCTACTACCTCTTCCTAGACAAAGAGTTGTATGGTACTCACTCGCTCGATGGCAACCAACAACAACCAAGGAGATGAACCACGTACCATTGCCCTTGAAAGGCAAGTACAGACTCTTACTGTGGCCGTAGAACGCCTTACTAAGCAAAACCACGACCTGGAGGAACAACTGCACCAAAGGAACGCGGGACCCAACAATCATGGCGAGGAGCAAGTAGGTACCAGCACCGAAAGAAGGGACCAAAAAGGACTAGAAGGCAGCAACGCCCCGAGTAGACAAGAGCGACAAGACACCAGCCGTCCATCCATTGCAGATACGGCACCATCGTACATGGTTGCAGAGATGCAAATGATGAAGGAACAGATGGACTTTATGATGAACGCCCTCAGGGGACGGGTCTCAAACGACCTCGATGAGTTGGTCCACTAGACGGACTCGCCCCTTACTGCATCTGTCACCTTGTTCCCCCTTCCGCCAAAGTTCCGTATGCCGCAGATAGAAGTCTACAACGGGTCTAAGGATCCATTGGATCACTTGGAGTCATTCAAAACCCTCATGCACTTGCAAGGTGTGGCAGACGAGATCATGTGCCGAGCTTTCCTAACTACACTGAAGGGTCCCGCAAGGGTATGGTTTAGCAGATTGACACCCAACTCCATCAGTACCTTCAAGAAGCTGAGTGCCCAGTTTGCGTCGCACTTTATCGGGGGGCACAAGTATAAGAAGTCCACTGCAAGCCTGATGAGCATCAAGCAATGAGAGGACGAGACACTGAGGTCTTACATAACCTGCTTCAACAAGGAAGTCATTTCGATAGACGAAGCCGACGACAAGATACTCGTTGCTACATTCACCAATGGATTACGGAAGGGGAAGTTTTTGTTCTCTTTATACAAAAACGAACCGAAGACCATGTCAGATGTGCTTTATCAAGCCACCAAGTACATGAATGCAAAAGACACGTTACTAGCCTGAGAAGAGAAACCCAAGAAGAGGGAAAGGCAAAAAGATGCATGGCAGGACAGGGAACAGAAGACGACCAGAACCGGAGACCGACGGGAGGATAGGTGGTCTAAACCCCCCACTGGAAGGTTCACAAGCTTCACCCCGCTAATTGCCTCGATCGATCAGGTCCTGATGCAGATCAAAGACGATACGACCTTGACATGGCCTGGCAAGTTGAAGGGAGATCCCAGTAAGAGGTCCAAAGACAAGTATTGTCGTTTCCATCATGATCACGGTCATGACACATCTGAATGCTACAACTTAAAGCAACAGATAGAAGCCCTTATCAGACAAGGGAAACTACAACAATTCGTCAGCAAGGAAAGGGCAGACCCACCACAAGAGTAGGCTGCTAGAAGGGATAACGAGAGACCTAGGCCATCCCTAGGGGACATAAGGATGATTGTAGGGGGCACCACAATTTCCGGTTCGTCCAGGAAGGCACGCAAGACTTACCTTAGGAAGGTCCAAAACGTTCAGCTGATGGGTTTCGTTCTGAAGATGGCACAGGTCAACAACCCTATAATTGGGTTCTCGGAGGAAGATGCTCGACGTCTCCACCACCTACCCAACGATGCATTTGTTATTAGCATACAGGTAGGAGACTACAATACTCACCAGGTCCTAGTTGATAATGGAAGCTCTGCTGATATCTTCTATTACCTAGCGTTCTAGTAGATGAGGATTGAGAGAGAATGGCTTGTACAGACCAATGCACCGCTCATTGGGTTTGGAGGAACAAGAGTATACCCCCTCGGCGTAGTCACGTTACTTGTGACGGTTGGTGATTACCCTTAACAAATTACTAAGGATGTTACATTCCTTGTCGTCGACTATTCGTTTGCTTACAATGCCATAGTGGACAGGCCTACCCTCAATTTGTGGAAGGCCGTGACTTCTACTTATCACTTGATGATCAAGTTCCCCACCGAGTATTGAGTAGGAGAAGTACGTGAAGACCAAGTGGCAGCACGCGAATGCTATATAGCAATGTTGGAGATGGACGACCACTTACAAACCATGACCATAGAAGAACAACGGACAGTTACAGAGCCCGTTGAGGGGTTAGAAGAGATACTTCTCGATGACTCCAGACCTGAGCGAATGACCAGGATCGACACCCTCGCCAGCCCACTAGTCCGTCAAGCACTCATGACATTCTTGAGGAAGAACGAGGATGTCTTTGCCTAGAGCCACGAAGACATGCCCGAGATTGACCCTTCAGTCATGGTTCATAGGTTGAATGTATCACCTTCTTTTCTCCCTATCCGTCAAAAGAAGCGAGTGTTCACCCAGGAGTGAGACAGGGCTATAGCGAAAGAGGTTCACAAATTGCAGGAAGCGGAATTCATACTAGAAGTGTACTACCCCGACTGGCTGGCCAACGTGGTGATGGTCAAGTAGGCCAACGGAAAGTGAAGGATGTGTGTGGACTTCACGGACTTAAATATGGCGTGCCCCAAAGATAGCTACCCGCTCCCATGGATTGATGTCTTGGTAGACTCGACAGCAAGACACTAGTTGTTGAGCTTCATGGATGCATTTTTTTGTTACAACCAGATCAAGCTGGACGAAACTGATTAGGAGAAGACTTCGTTCGTTACTAGCTAAGGCCTCTTCTGCTACAAAGTGATGCCATTCGGTCTCAAGAACGCGGGCGCAACGTATTAGAGGCTAATGAACAAAATGTTTGCACATCAGATTGGGAGGAATGTTCAAGTCTACGTGGAAGAAATGCTAGTGAAAAGTCGACGAGAAGATGACCATCTAGACGACCTCAAGAAGACCTTTGATACCCTCCTCTCTTATAACATGAACTCAATCCAAGGAAGCTGAAGGTTCAGGCGACATGATTCATCCTGATAAAAGATGTTTCATACAAGAGAGGCTTTTCCTGACCGTACCTAAGATGCTTAAGCCCCGAGGAAGCAGATTATGTCATGAAGGAAGTTCACGAAGGAATCTGCAGGAACCATTCGAGGTCACGATCGCTAGTGCACAAGCTGATTCGGGCAGGATACTATTGGCTTACCATGCAGAAGGATGCCCCAGCTTATGTCAAAGCTTGCAACAAATGTCAGAGGTTCAACAACATTATTAGACAGCCCACAGAAGAGCTCACCCCGATGACAGCTTCGTGGCCTTTCGCCCAATGAGGGTTAGACATCATGGGCCCATTCCCGATTGCAGCAAGATAATTGAAGTTCCTAGTAGTTGGAAAAGATTACTTTACCAAATGGATAGAAGTTAAAATGCTATCTACAACCACGGAGAAAAACATACGAAGCTTTGTCTGGAGAAATATCGTATGGGATCCCTAGAGTCTTGGTCTTAAACAACGGAAAGCAGTTCAACAACACGTCATTCAAAGATTTTTGCTCATAGCTGGAGATCAAAAACCACTACTCCTCACCCACCCACCCACCCTCAGGCCAACGGACAATTTGAGGTCACGAACCGATCCTTGCTCAAAATCATCAAGACTCAGCTCGTGGGGGCAAAGGGTATATGGTTGGACGAGCTATAGAGTGTACTATGGGTGTATAGGACGACGGCCAAAACACCTACAGGAGAAACCCTGTTTCGACTAGCATACAGGAGCTAAGCCATTATCCCAACTGAAGTTGGACTCACAAGCTATAGAGTAGAGAACCATGATGAAAGCAAGAATGACGAAGCCATGCGCTTACAACTTGACCTAATAGACGAGGTCAGAGCAATAGCTGAACAAAGATTAGCACGATACCAGGACCTCATGGCCAAGCACTACAACTCCAAAATCAGACACAGAGACATCCAAGTTGAAGACCTAGTCCTGAGGAAGGTGACGGGCACCACAAGAGATCCCTCTCAGGGAAAGCTAGGACCTAATTGGGAAGGTCTTTATAGAATCATTTCATGGCAGAGGAAAGGCACCTACCACCTGGAGACGTTAGACAGACGGAAGTTGCACCACTTGTGAAACACTGAACATCTTAAGAAATACTACCAATAGACGATGACATGCAGAGCGCCACTCCTCATTTCCAGTTTATTTCTTTTCAGTTAATTTTTATTATCTACAGTACTTTTTAAGTCCAAAGGGTAGCTTTTCATTTTTCAAGAACATTTTTTGGTTTATGTACGTATTTATCACAATAAGAGGAGTAATTCAGATATGTCATGTATATGTCTCTACAAAACTGCATCTATTACTAAGTCCTTATGGGGACGGATGCATCCCAAAGGATGCTTCGAAATTTATTAAGTCCTTAAGGGGATGGATACATCCCAAGGGATGCCTTAAAATTTATTAAGTCCTTATGGGGACGGACGCATCCCAATGGATGCCTTGAAATTTATTAAGTCCTTATGGGGACGAATACATCCCAAAGGATGCCTCGAAATTTATTAAGTCCTTAAGGGGACGGATACATCTCAAGGGATGCCTTAAAATTTATTAAGTCCTTATAGGGATGGACGCATGCCAAGGGACGCCTTGAAATTTATTAAGTCCTTAAAGGGACGGATACATCCTAAAGGATGCCCTAAAAATTCACTAAGTCCTCCTTATGTGGACGGATGCATCCAAGGGATGCCTTAGAATTTATTAAGTCCTTATGGGGACAGGCGTATCCCAAAGGGTGCCTTAAAATTCACTAAGTCCTTATGGGGACGGATGCATCCTAAGGGACGCCTTGAAATTTACCAAGTCATTATGTGAACAGATACATCCCAAGTGATGCCTTGAAATTTATGAAGTCCTTATGTGGACGGATGCATCCCAAAGGATGCCTTCAAACTTTTTAACTTGTACAATAGATGATTACGACTGATATTCAATAATTTGTTAAGTCCAAAGGTTGCTAAGTTTATGGACGGATAAGAAAATTTGTAAAACATATGACGGATCCCAAAAGGGATGGATAGGTGTGTTTGATCCCACCTAGATAAAAAAATCCGTTGAAATATAATGGCAAAGCATGTTCATACATACAAGTAAAAAATACAAGCAACGGATATAAAAAGAAAATAGATAAAAGCCCATGGAGGGCAAATGTTTACATCCAAAACCCAAAAACAATGGGTGACGATAAGAATAACATAAATATTGTTCACCCAAGGATTTCTATAATAAAAAGAAAAAAAAAAAAAAACAGAGACAATAATGAGCTTTAAAAACTAAGGTTGGTCAACAGTGGCCTCCTCGTCCTCCTCTTTATCAACCGTCTTGGTCTCTTCAAAAGGACGGGTCTCATCCTCACGGATTTAACCAAATCATCTTGAAGAGCGGCCTCTCCGTCACCTTGAGCGTCGGGAGTGGGGTTGTCCGCAAATACCTCGTCAGTGCCTTCAGGGTCGACGGATTGGGCTGGGGTCTGGGTTGGGGCGTCAATGGAGATCTGAGACAAGTCTAGATCAGGGAAGGAAGCCGTGGCCTGACAAAGGCAGTCGTTGAAGCCATCAGCAAAGCAACCGCCTAGCTCATAAAGGAAGGCGTCGGAGTTACGAAACTCCTTGACTGCGTCCTCCTTGGCACAAAGAACTTGCTTCCTTAACAAGGAGATCTCCCCCTCCTTGTCCTTGAGCATGTTCTTCAGCACCTCATTTTGCCCCTCCGACTCCTCCAGGAGTTTCTTCGTCAGATCAAACTTCTTGAACTGGATCTCCTTCCAAGCCTCGAGCTCATGCAACCCCGTCTCCGCGACCTTAGCCCTTTCTTTTAGACGGTCCACCAACTTCTCATAGGCCATGCAACAGTCCATCAGGCCCTTCATCATTAGCACCCTCTACGAAAATCAAAACATCATTAGAAACAAAGGTAACAAAGAGATGGGAAAGAAAAGAAGGACGGATGCACACCTGTGCCAGGCTAAAGAGGCCAGTTTTCCTTATGGCCTCGGTTGCATGGTTGCCCAAGTCCTCGTAATCATTAGCCCTGATGATGGACAAGAGCTGCCCAATGGCGTACCGCAAGTCCTCGCGGAGGAGGACGGGGCGCTTCTTAGAGACGGGACCTTGGCCCGTCATCAAACCTTTCCCTTTCCCATAACGGGGCGGAGGAGGCAGCTTGGTGGACAGAGGCGTCTCCCCGACGGTTGAATCAACTTTGTCTGTCGATTTTCTCTTAATAAACGGATTCAATGGACTCGTTCCCTTAAAAGGCACACCTTCCTCCTGCTTCTTCTTCGCCTACGTGGCGGCTTACTGACGGATGTAAGCCTTTCTTCAACCGTCTTCCATTTCTACACCAAAAGGGACAGAAAGAAAGAGTTAGACAGAAATTACTAAAAAATTAAAAAAAGGTTAAAAGAATAGGCGACGGACGCACGTTTCCGTGCTTGTTTATGGTAGCGACGGGCAGTGGCTGTAGGCTCGGGACCCTTACAGTACCAGTGTAGGGTGTCCAAGGTGATGAGCTTCTTCCACGTCCTCTCTTCCAATGAGATTTTGAAGATATTCTCCAAAAAGCTTCATTGTTCAAGGTTAACCTCTGGACGGTCCTGAGCTGCAATAAGAGACAGTTAGACTAGACAGATAAAACACACAAAATAATTAAAATAAGCAAAATTAAAGCTAACGGATACCTACTAGACGAAGGCATTATACCCCAAGTTTTATCAACAAGAGGCATGTTCTCTCGTTCATCAGGGTGGCACATCCAATTGTCCCCTTAGATGAAAAAGTATCGGTTCTTCCAATTTTGGTTAGAATCAAGGGTCTCGTACACTAGCCTAAGCGTCGGTTTCCTCAGTAGAAAGTTGTAGATCCCCCTAGACTTCACGATCTTAGAGGGACGGTAACAATGAAAGAACTCCTCCACTGTTAGCTGATGTCTCCCTTTAGTTAGAACCCCATACAGCACCTCCACACCCAAGAAGATTCTCCAAGCATTCAGAGAAATCTAGGTGGCAGCTAATCCTAGGTATTGGAGCAAACGATGGTGCAGAGCACTCAAAGGCAGTCTAAATCCTTCCTTGAACATTTGCTTATGTACCCCGACGTCGTCAACACCACGGTAATAGCATTTTTCAAACTTGAAGGGTAGACGGATAGGGATATCGTCGGGAATTTGGTATCTCTCTCGTAAGGTGTTAAAATGTTTTCTCTGAATGGTTGAGTTAAAGTCGTTGACCGTCCACATGAGGGGAAGAACGAACTTCCTAAGGTCGTCAGGGCCAATGACAGATCTAATAGGAGATTCAACATTCTCAACGTTCTCATCGCTGTCTGAGTCTTCATATGTACCGCTCTCTGTCCCATCAACGTCTGAATCCTCATCCTCCTCCTCGGAAGGTGAGTGGACAAATGGAACCCTTTTAGAATAAGAGGCGTCGGGGTCGTCTTGACCTGACGGGTACACCTCATCATAGCCCACTCCTTCACAGACACACGATTGCTCACTCGACGCTTCACTAGACATCTATACCTACACATGACAGATAAACTCCTAAGACTCTAAAGGTTTGCATATGCGACGAACATACAGTACTTAGAGAAAAAGAAAAAAAAAAGCGTATAAAACGGAGAATACTTACAAGTATACGATGCAAAAAGAAGACGAAAACGACATAGTGAACGGATGCGCTGAAATGACGGAATAACAAAATCCTGCAGATGACAGTGGCTCTCTGACACTAGAAAATGGTTGCGAAAAGTAGAAATGAAAGGAAGAGGCAACATATATATAGAGGAAACGGCGTGGAAGACGAAGAGACGCTTCGGTTCGAGTAATCAACCACTGGAATTGTGCCACGTGTCCCCCCAGTATTTATGACTCTAAACTGACCTGTCAATGAAGACACGACTCCTTAGGAACTAGGCGAAACCATCACTCCACGTGTCCATCTAGGATACCAAGTGACGGACCCATAAAGTGAGGGGGCAGCTGATAGGGATAAATCCCAAGGCAGACGGAACTAATCCACAGAGTTAGTCATTTGCAACTGTGTTGCCAAAGGAGATGGTCTAAATGGCCTAACAGTCAAAGAACTAGTGGAGACGATTGTATGTCATACGGGAAGGCAGAAAAGTAGATGGACCTTTCAACGTAGTCGGACCTAAATAAGGCAGATAGATTCTTTGTAGAGAACGGATTCCACCAAGACAGACGGATGCAAGGGAGACGGAAGGTGAAGCCACGTGGCACCCACGTGGTCTATGTGGCCTCCAAGAAACCTTATATGGAAATACCTTGCATCTCACGCCCAGAATCCCCACAAGGAAAAGATCCCACGATATACGGGCATTGAAGAGGATCTTCTCTACAAGGAAATACATTCTCCATCAAGAAACAGAAGTCAGCTCTATACCACTATAAAAACCCCAAATCCCTCACAAACTAAGGTACGTGTAGTTTTCCTAGCTTTGGCACTTTAGAGTTGTAGAAATTCTCTCTAACTTAACCTTAAGAGAGTATTTGGCCGATACCACACCGGTGCTCTCTGCAAGATTTTTTCTTTGTTTTTGTCTCGCAGATTTTGTCTAGAGTACGTGAGGGCTGCGCAACTCACTGACAATTTTTGGCATCATCAATACCAAATACCTTCTCCTCCAACAAAACCCCGAAAGTGGGGTGTATTTAAAAGTCATGGGTGTGAAAGTTTATATGTGTTAGTGTGTATGTAAGAATTATTTCTCTAATCAAAATATTAACAACTGAGAGTCAATTTATTTTGATTTTATACATACCATACATTAATATATTGAAAGAGAATCGAGGGGTTTTTATTTTATTTTATGAGAAGGGAACTGAGTTTTAACGTGTGGAATAATTTTATCTTTAGGGCCGTGTTTAGTTTACACAGATATGTTACACACACTCTGTGTATTTATATTTACCCTTAGTTTTCTTTTTTAGTCATGCCCATGCAGAGGAAAACAACCCGAGCACAATGTGGGTAGGGGGCGCTGGGTCCATTATGCACCGAAAGAAAACCGTGTGGATCTAAGGGTGAGTTTGGTTCAGCTTTTTGTAAAAGTCCATAATAAAAAAGTGGAGTTTTCAAAAAGTGCATAATGAAAAAGTGCATTTTCAAAAAGCTGAGTGTTTGGTAAAAGCTGTTAAAAAGTGCTTTTTGAAAAAGCTGAGTGTTTGGCTAGCACTTATAAAAGTGGCAGTTTGAGGGATAAATTACCAAAAATGACAATGTATATATAAGAGCATCTCCAGCAGGTTAGACAAATTTTTGTACTGTTTGGACAATCAATAATGACATTTATCTTTTGCCTACCCACTTTTTTAATCTTTATTTTTTAATCAAATTTATTCTTTTTTAATATTTATTTATTATTTTTCTATTCATTCTCAACAATAATATTTTTCAACAAAAAGTGTTATATCCAAAATATTTTTTGCAATATTTTCACAAGAATCATAATAAAATCTTATATGGAAAGTTGTTACTAGTTCTAATTTGAACCCACCACTGAAATTATATTTTTACTCACCAATATTAACTAATTACTTAAAATTTATTGTGAAAATATTGTGGTAGTATTTTTAAATTGTGATTTCTAATTTTTTGCCTTTTTTTCATCCATACGTTTCCTTTTTCTTTTTCTTTTTTTCTCTTGCATTTTGTCCACCACACACGTATACCATTAGTACATCCTCTCCTTTTTCTTTTTCTTTACTTCCACTTGGTTCCAGAAGCTCCCTCATTCTTTCTTTTTTCTTTTTCTTTACTTCCACTTGATTCCAAAAGCTCTCCGGCTCTCTCATTTTCTTCTCTCTTTTATTTATTTATTTTTTTCTTTTTCTACTTGATTCCATAAATTCTCTAGCTCTCTCTGTGATACTTGATTCCATAATCCTGCTTGCCTTTTGGTGTAATTATCTTCAAAGTTCAAACACACACAGACACGCATGGAGAGAGGAGAAATCGTCTTTGCTCCACCACACCGCCACCGCTGCTCCTCCTCCTCACTGTGGAGTGCATGCAACCAGGGCTTATATCGGCTTCTTTTTTTTTTTTTTTTTTCTTGATCATTTATTGTTGTTCTAATTTTTATTTCTGTTCTTGATCTGCTGTTGTTGTTGTTTTGATTTTAGATTTGTTGTTTAAATTATATCAGTTTTATGAGAGCAAGAATTTTTTTGCTTTTATTGTTGTGGTTTGATTAATTTTAAGATTATGTTTTTGAGTTTGTATTTTGATTATGTTCGAGATGGGAGGCGTGAGAGTGAGCTTTGTGCAAAGGGAGAGCAGAGAGATGAGATGAGAGGCGTGAGAGTCAGCTTCAGGCGTGAGAACTGATGAATTTTTATCAGGGTATTTTCGTAATTGACCATCCAGCCCAACGGTATAGTTCAAACGCGCATGCGCGTTTTGGTTTATGGACCTCCTGCGGTCCATAATATTTGCGCGTTCTGAAAGCGTTTTTTGCCTTGGCCCAGAATGCAACTTTTTTCAAAAAGTTGCGTTTTGGGCTTAGCCGAACGGATAAAATCCTTTAGCTTTTATAAATATGTGCGTTTCAGCTCCTAAAAGTTGAAACAAACGCACACTAAGTGTTCCATTGAAATTATTGAATCGAAGGGTGAGTTTGGTTCAGCTTTTTGTAAAAGTGCATAATGAAAAAGTAGAGTTTTCAAAAAGTGCATAATAAAAAATGCATTTTCAAAAAACTGAGTGTTTAGTAAAAACTGTTAAAAAATGCTTTTTGAAAAAACTGAGTGTTTGGCTAGCACTTATAAAAGTGGCAGTTTGAGGGGTAAATTACCAAAAAGGACAATGTATATATAAGGGAGTTTATTTCATACTTTTTTTTTTTTTTTTTGGGATGTGAGTTTGGTTCATACTTAAATCAACTACTTCATCATACTTAAATCAATTTTTCTCTTTCTAAAAAAATTATTTTTTTCTCACCAATATTAGCTAATAATA
>JARYZH020001270.1:0-34232 GCA_030021035.2 Notholithocarpus densiflorus
ACTGCAATCACATAGAAACCCAACCAAAAAACCAAAAAATCAGCACAAAAAAATACCCAAAACCTCACTGAAAATAACCAGAAAATGCAACCAAAAAAAAAAAAAACACAGAAAAATAGCTTCCAAAACCTAGAAAATCAATCCTAAAACTTCCTCTGTACACACCACCAAAAATAGTCCCAAAACCCAGCAACAAACCACTAAAAAACCCTCAAAATATCCTTGCAAATCCACTGCTGAGATCATGTGTGGTGGTTTGTGTTGGCGTTGGCTGGGTTTCGTGGTGGAACAGGAAGGCTTTGCCTCGTTTGGATCGAAGTCTAGGCTTTGATCGGGTTTGAATTCGTAGATAAAGCAGAGAATGAAGTTGTTGAGTGCTGTGGTTAGAGGTAATGAGCTTGAAAAGCTCAAGCCATGGAGATTTTGAGAGTAGAATATCAGAGAGAGGGAGAAGTTTCTAGACCGGGTTGAGAAAGATGGAGAGACAGTGGGAGAGAGAGAGACAGAGGGAGAGTGAGAAATAATTTTTTAAAAAAAGAATAAAAATATTAAAGAAAGAATATTTAAATGAAGTTGTAAAAAAAATAGAATGTTTGATGTTTGGTATATTATAAAATAATGTGTTAAAATTGTAAAAGTAGTATTTTGAGATTGTAAATGCTAAAAAATTTAGAAGTGTTGATACCAATGCTCTAAATAATGACTTTATTGCTCAACCCGAACAGAGGAGAAACAAAAGGATCCGAGTCTGGCCCCATCTCTAATCATGACTTGAACAACATAAGCTAGCAAATTGGAAATAGAAATTGGCCCAGACCAATTTACCAAAGTTGCCTATTGGGCTATAAGATGGGCTAAAGAATTGCCCTCTCAAAAAAAAATGTACTTTGATTGTATCACGAAATTACAATTGAAACATATTACATCAACAGTGTGATGTTTAATTTTCAAGCTTATTTTTTATTTTTAAAAACTATAACTTAATCTTGTATTTCTTTGCTGTAATTGTAACACAACGTTCTTACATTCTGATTTTGGAGCAGGTCGGTTAAAATTTTGTAACACAACGTTCTTACATTCTAATCTTGTATCCTTTAGACCCACGCTTCAATCACGGACCTCTTTTTTCTTTTTCTTTTTTTTCTTTTTTTTTTTGGGTCCTCAGGTATGCCTTGCCATCAAGAATTACATTTCCTATAATAACTTATTATTGGGTAATTATTAGGTACTTCCGAAGTACCATAAATGCGTACTCTCTCCTCTCACATAACTGTGAGTCCCACTAATTAAATTTATGGTGGGACCCATAATTCATGTGAGATGGGAGAGTATGCATTTATGATACTCCTAAAGTATTCAATAATTTTCCCTTATTATTTTGATCCATTTTGGAATTATGTAGAGGATTTAACAAATTTTTTTTTTTTTTAAAAGAAGAAATATTGAGTATGTATTATATAAATTATGTGGTTACGATTTTGTTAGGGGTATTCCAAAAGACTGAAAAATCAAATGAATTTGGACTAACATTTAGTTTTTTTTTTTTTTTTTTTTTGAGAATGACTAACACTTAGTTACATTGAAACTTAATGCACTTTGAGCAATTGATGTTTCTAAACGAAAGTTTTAATAACCTGTGGTCTTTTTCTTTTTTTCTTTTTTATTTTGGTAACCAGCCTGTGGTTTTTTACCTAAACCTTATATATATATATATATATATATATATATATATTTATATACAAGATCGAATTTCTACTCAAGCCTAATCTAAGTGTATATATGTGTGAAACTCCCTCCTAGAGACTTGAATCCCGGCTCTTACCCTCCACATCCCACAAGTACTTATATATAATTGTGGAGTGACCATTGCACCAAAGTTGTGCGGTGGTTACGTTAACCTTTTTCAATCCTTAATCTTTCAAATGAGCAATTTTAGTCGTAGGGTTTAAAAGTTGAGCTTTAGTGGCTATTCTATCTAATTCTATTAATTTGTTTGTGTACGTGACTAATGATGAAGTAATAAAGTGGCCAATTTTTAATAACGTGAAAGTGTTTTTAAAAAAAAAAAAAAAAAAAAACTACACAATCAATCTACCCAACTGGAACTTGATAAAAAGCTATCATCATGAGCAGAACTATATGTTGAAACTCTAAAAATAAAAACAAAATTTACCTAGTTGGAACTTATTTAAGCCCCAGTTCGATCAGCTAGGCTTTGGCTTAGTGACTTGGTACATATCGACTTTTGAACACCTCTACTTATTACCTTACATTCATTTCATAAGCTTAAAATACTAGGGTTTTTCCAATGAGTTTAAAAAAGAATTAAATTCATGCTTAAAATACTAGGGTTCTCCCAGTGAGTCTAAAAAGGAATTAAATTCATTGAAGTTGATGTTAATCACTAAAAATCATTCAATTACTCTAATTAGTAAAGTGCTACGCAATTACATGTATCAAATGACTTTCCCGTATTTTTGATTCATTCCGGAAAGAAAATGACTATTTAAAAAGATATAAGGATATGCATATAACAGTCTGACAAGGATTGTCTATTTGATTATGGTATCCCAAGATTCTTTATGATGTCAAAGTCTCATGGTCTGATACTGTTTTTTTTTTTTTGGTTGGCTTGCTATGCTCTCATATTAAATAGGACAAAGTTTAATTATAAAATTGGTTGTAACCTTATAGGCTTATATTATAACTTTCTTTAATATCTTTTTATTGGAGGTGAATTTTGATAAATCCACCATTGGATGAAATCTTCTTCTTATATTCTTCATACTTGCATAATTTTTAGAAAATTAAAGATTAATAACTATGTCATCAATAAATTTTTTAAATTGCAAGTTTATGTATTTTAAAAGTATGCCTAAATATTTATTATTAATCATATAGTAAATAATATCCAATTGACATATAAGCTTATAAATCATATAGTAAATAATATCTGATTGACACAAAATTTAACATGTGTATTAAGAGCATAAAGAACATATAATTTAATGGTTAGATTTTCAAAATATGTAGCAATATTTATTTTATTGAGTAAGGTTATAACTAGGGACAGAAGTATCACTAGACTAGATGGCCCTCCCAATTTTTTTTAAATATTATTATATATATGTGTACTAATTTTGGCAATTTTTTTCTATAAAATTACATTATGTTTCCCTTAAATAATATCATTGATTCTTTTAAGCGTAATGTTATACTCACAAACTTTTTTACAACATTTTTATAAAATGGTTTTATAGCAAATTCTTATTTGTTTACATAATAGGCCCACCACTCACATCATTTTTTTACTTACCTCTTATTATATTAGTAATTTATAAAATAGCATGTAAAACTAAAAAATAGCTCAACAACAAAAATTACCAATAGTAAAATTAAGCTCAACTAACCAATTTTATCCAAAATAAATAACCCTGCCCTTTAAAAAATTCTAAACAAAAATAATTTTGTTCTTATCACAAAAAAAAAAAAAAAAAAAAAAAAAAAAAAAAAAAAAAAAAAAACTCAATAGTTAAGCCTAAGTAGTAGTAAAGTTAGAAGTTAAAACTACCACACACAACCAACAATAAAGTTGCCCCTCTAACTCAAAGTTCTAACTTCGTCTCTAGTTGTAGTCTTAGGCTATAGCTAATTTTGTAGCTAAATTTTGTCTTATTAAAAATCTGTACAAAATTACAATTTCCAACAGTTAAATGAATCTTAATTGGTAAGTTTTGTAAGCTCTCAAATTAAATTTATTTTTATATTTTATTTTTTGTTTTATTGATAAGTTCATAAATTGACTTTGATTTCCTGCTAAATGTCACACATATTTTCTCAAGTACATTATCTAGAAAACTATCATTTTTTTTTTTCTATTTACAATCAAATGACAACAGTACTCAAATTGGAGAAAGTTGTTGTGAAATTTTAAAGTACTCGCAAGTGTACGAACCGTACCGAAGTATAGTTTGACAAGAACGAAGTTGAACCCACAGGGACTTGAATGAACGTAGGAAAATTAATTAAACCTTAACCAAATTAATCCTAATCTAGTTTAATAAAAATTGGTTGTTTGCAATTAAATAAACTAAACAAATAATTAAACTAAGCAAAGATATAAAGCAATAAAAAGATGTAAACAATCAAGAGAAAAGAATTAAGGCTTTGAAATCCGCCTTGTAAGTCATATCAGCATATATTTATGATCATTAATTTTTCCCAAGCACTGCATGATAATCTAGAAATCAATCTTGCTATCATGGAAAATATCATCATTAAAACTTATGTTTAAAAATCTAAAGCATGTTCTTCTTCGCTTCTTAAGTATAAAATCAAATCATCAATTGTATCCGTAGCCAAAAAAATCACAAGATATATCCAATTCTAAAAATCAAATCATAAATTGTATCCATTGACAGACAAATCACAAGCGATATCCAATTTTATAATCAAGAATTAATAATCCAAGCATTCAATTAATTAATACAAATCCTAAATCATGAGAAAAACATGATAGAACTCATATCTAGAATCCCATCTTAGTCAATTGATATGAAGCAAGAACAATTTAAATCATTAAAGAACAACTATTGTGGGAAAAATCAAATCACATAAATATTACTGATAATCCTTAACAAGGTTTCATCCTCAACCCTAATTATAAATTTAGCTACTCATAATAATTGAAAGAAAACACAAAAATAAAATACTAAACATTAAATTAGACAAATAAAATAGAGAAAGAAATAGTCACAATGCTATCATGGAGAAAAGCTACAAAGAAGCCACATGCGGCACTGCCTCTTGCTCCAATTTTCTGTTTTGCATCTCAGCCCTAGCACTAGCCTCTTTGAATTTTGCCCTAAAGAGCCTTTAAATAGGTCAAGGAATCCTATTACAAGTTGAATTTCCGTTTGGAGAAAATCCCAGATTTTTAGGCTTCACTTAACCGACGATTTTGGCCCATTTAACGTCAGAATTTGGACTTTTGGTAACTACAAAGTTGTAGCCCTCTAAGTTAACTTTCCAGCCCAACTTGAATCATCTCAATTGGACTTCTAAGCCAAAAGTTATGCCAAAAATACTAACTGATGTGCAGGCAGGAATCCTAATCCGAATTGGACTTGGATTTGGTACAAATTTCCTTTGATTCCTTACTCCAATTGGACTTAAATTTAATTGGGCTGGTCTTTTCTTGAATTCATGCCTGGCTGGATGTAAGTTGGCTTGATTCAATTGGCCTAGCCCCACTTTGCATGTAAAGCCTTTGTTACCTGCAACACAAAGATATTATATAATCAGTCACAAAATAACATAAAAGTAAGGCTAAATATGTAGATATGTGAGTACTTTATTGTATATATTTCATGCACATCAAAAGTACTCCAATTTTTTTTTTTTTTTTTCATTCTGAAATATTTTTTATGATATCCCAAGTACAAGATGTTTAAGAGTGTTAGGTTGAATTTAATCAACCATCTTGTTGGCTTTATTCCGTTCCAAATTTTCTTGTAATTCAACATTTAGAAACCCTATATTTAGGTGGGAATCATGTAAGGGTAGTGTGTGAAAGAGTGTGAAGAAAAGCTCAAGAGTGTGCACTCAGTAGGGCCTCACGGCTGGCAAGTCGCTAAAGCTGGTACACGTGTGAAGCATGCAGAGGAGCTGAAGAGTCACGCCAGCTGGAGCACTACAGAACAAAACTTCTAGTCTGGCCAGACAGTTAGCTCACGACTCAAACTCGCGACTCAGTCAAGTCGCGAGGTAAAGTCGCCAGACCACTCTGTTTAGGAAAAACTGACCTTTCGCATTCCAAACACACACCAGTATAAATACCCCTTATACCCACGTATTGTAGAGAGCTTCTAGAGAGAATTTTGAGAGAGAAACCTTAGAGAAAAACAAGATTGACTCATCCACAATCTTTACACTTTGATTCTCCAAATTCCTCTACTCTCACCCTCTCTATTGTTACATCCTTGAGAGGTACATTAGCCAAAACCTTTTCTCACCTTACCCATATCTGTGAGGAGGCTATTTGGTGCTTGGGAAGCAGTTAGGAAGGGACCAATTGATATTGGTTGATACTATAGGCTATAGCGGGATCCGGTAAGCTAGAGAAGACAAAGGTTCGGCGTAACCTTGTTGGAGCAAGAAGCTTGGAGGGCTTAGGTACACTAGGTAGATTAGGCTAGGAGGGTCTTCTGCTGTTCATGTATCCCAACTTCATTCTCTAGTGGATTATTGACCGCTTGGAGGGCGGCGGATAGGTTTTACGCCGAGAACTTCGGTTTCCTCTTTGATAACACATCGCTGTGTTGTCTTTGTGTTTGCATCTCTCTTCCCTTAATCTTTTCCATTTAATTTCTGCTGTGATTGTGATTTTATTTGGTTTAGATTGTTTTATCAATTCTGGTTTAGCTTATTTTCATATTCCGCACATACATTATTTGATAATAAGCTTGAATTGGTAATTTGTAATTTGGGGGTCTAAACATTCAAAGTGTTTTACACACTATTTGAACATTCAAAGAGTATTATAACATAAAGGATTATATGGATTTAATGAATTATCACTAAATCACAACCAAAAAACTCGCTACTATGACAGTATATATGTGACATTTAATTTTCATTTTTAGAGATTAGTTTCTTAAAAATAATGCAAATTTTTTAGTTTTGTATTTCTTCTGTGTAACACAATGCATGTACACAGTTTTTGGGATCAATTTTACAGTTACGTAAAGATTTGTTTTTTTTTTTTTTTTTGATAACCAGCCAATTCATTAAACTAAGAAGAACTACAAAAGGTTCCCCAATCTTGCCTACAGGCTTTCAAGATAGGGGGAGGCAAATCATATTTATTACACAAGAAGCCTGCCTTAAGAGCAACAACATATTTAGCAGCTGAGTGAGCTGCTGAGTTCAGAGATCTCTTAACCCAGCAAAACTTACAATTATCAAAAAATACACTCAAAACAGCAGTATCCCGAGTGATGGAGGAAATGGACCAATCAGATGGTTCTTCAGCTTTGGACAGGGCATCTAAACATATTTTGGAATCTCCCTCCACAACGATGTTGCTCCAATTTTCATCGTTAGCCAAGTTTAGAGCCCACTGAATTGCAGCTGCTTCAACTTGAGTAGGAGAGCATAAATCATGGATTTTAGTCCATACCTTTAACACCTCACCAAACTCATTTCTTGCTACCACAGCTAAGGAGGTGAAAGCCTGTGAGACAGCAGCATCCACATTTAGTTTTATATAGTTTCTTGGAGGGGGCATCCATGAAGTTAATTCCTTACTTCTATCTTTGTCATGCTCATCGTCCAAAGCCATAAGATATTCCTTTACTCTGTTTTCTGCATTGCATATGGTAGAAATAATGTTCACCTCACTGCCATTATGCCGAACCTGATTCCTGAGGTGCCAGATAGCTTCTATAGTGACTGCCATTTGAAGTGTACTCAGCTCATCCAAATTCAAGACTACTTTGAGGATGTCCTCGTTTGATGCAATATTCATTTTGTTAGTTCTTATGCCCCAACTACATCCAAACCAGATGGCCCTTGCTACTTGGCAATGAAAGAATAAATGAGTTGTTGTTTTAGGTTCATTGCCACAAAGCACATAGTTTGGATCAGATGTCCCTATCCTTAATGCCAGGTTGTTTTTGGTTGGTAGAACATTGGACCCAATTCTCCATAGAAGCATTTTGATTCTATCATGAGCTTTGATCTTCCATATCTTTCGCCACTGAACTGTGGAGCTTCCACCAGGAGGGTCTTGGTTAGCCTTATAAACAGATTTCACAGAAAATGTCCCTTTGCTGTCCGGGACCCAGATAAGTTTATCAACTCTGCTCCTCAAAGGAATATGAATTTTTTGATAGCTTCAACTGACTTAGAGTTAAACAGCTCATTAAGCAGAGGTAGATTCCAGCAATGGTCCTTAGTAGATATCAAGTTTGATACCATCAAAGGGTTTCATTGAATTGAGTCATCCTTTGGAGTTGGTTTAAACCCATCTAGCCATGGAATCCATGGGTCCTCCCATACACTAATTGAAGCACCATTTCCAACAAGTTAACAAATACCCTTA
Organism: Notholithocarpus densiflorus; assembly: GCA_030021035.2. Classification (NCBI taxonomy): domain Eukaryota; kingdom Viridiplantae; phylum Streptophyta; class Magnoliopsida; order Fagales; family Fagaceae; genus Notholithocarpus; species Notholithocarpus densiflorus. The sequence goes on from JARYZH020001270.1 coordinate 8,105, forward strand.
GCAATAAGGGGTTTGGTTTTCTCAATAGCTTTCCAAGTTGGGGAAGCATTTTTAGAAGGTTCACTTTGAATCCAATTCTCTCTTACCTTGTATTTGCTTCTTAGAAGGTTCATACACAAACTGTCCCTATTTGAAGCAATCATCCAAGCAAGCTTAGCCAAAAGAGCTTTATTAAAATCCTTGCTCTTTCTGAATCCCAATCCCTTAGGTAGACAAAGTTTTTCCCAAGCCACCCAAGCCAAATACCTTCCATTTGGGTTTTTTGGATTCCACCAAAATTTCCTAGTCAAAGCATCTAACTTGTCACGCACCTTAGTGGGGATGTCAAAAGTAGACATTGTGTATGTAGGTAACGCTTGAGCCACCGTTTTAACGCTTAGACTACACTTTTAGAAAGGTAAATTCTAAGCCTCAACTCTCACGTGAAAAAACAACCAGGTATTCTTTTCTAGTGCAGACTTCCCTGAATGATTCCTAAATCTTGCCTACGCCTACATGTATTGAAACCACAGTCTTTTAAAAGTAGTCGAATTTTTGAGCTGTCCGAATTTTTGTTTTAGTTTGGGACGTGGTCGTATTATTGGCTTTTCTATTATTTATCTTTATTATTATTTTTGACGTAAACTATTTTAATCTTTCTATATCATAAAAAGAAAATTGATAAGGACAAAATTGTAATATTAACACTCACCAATGAAAAGGAATAAGGAGACGTTCCAATCCAACCTGTCGGCCTTACTTGTGTCCATTGACAAGTGACAACAGTAGGAGGTGTTCACCTCGAAGCTGACGCGAGCACCTTCGGCGAGGAAGATGGAAAGCTGACCCCAATAAGCTGAAGGGAGTATGCGAGACTGACGGTTCTGACGTGGCCCTAACTTGGTCTCCACGCATGCGTGTATAAGGAAATATCTTGTGCCCCACGCTCAGTGCTAATCAAAAGGACTCCTACAAGGAAAGGGTTCCGCAAAATACGCTCATAGGGACTCTTATAAGGAAAATACTTCTAAACCAAGGAAGAGATGTCAACCTTCTACTACTATAAAAACTCCAAAACCCTCACAAACCAAGGTACACATAATTTACTCCAGCTCTGACACTCTAGAGTTGTGAAAAGTTCTAACTTGACCTTTGGAGGGTATTTGGCTGGTACCACACCAGTGCTCTCTATTAGGTCTTCTCTTTTTGTTGTGCAAGTACGGTTACGAGCGCGCAAGGACTGTATGGCTCACTGGTGATTTTTTCGACATCATCAATTGGCGCCGTCTGTGGGAAGTTGTGACTTATAAGCCATACTATTGCTTTCCGGACAAAGAGTTGCATGGTGCTCACTCGCTCAATGGCAACCACTAATGACGTTCAAGGAGACAAACCACGCACGACCGCCCTCGAGAGTAGGGGTGTCAATTCGGGTTAGCGTGTTAGGTTCGTGTCGTGTCAAGGTAGGGGTATTCAACTAAATGGCTCAACCCTAACCCGACCCATTTAATAATCGTGTCATGATCCTTCAACCCTAACTCGACCTGTTAATAAGGCGGGTTGACCTGACCGAACCCATTTGACACGCTTAATATACGAGTCATGTTGGATTGATATGAATGTAACACAACCCATTTCAACCTGCATAATATTAAATATAACATTCATCTATAAATAATTTTTTTACATCCCAAAAAGCAATGCATACACTTCAAATCTTCAACTCACATTCAAAATAATATAGTTTAACAAAAATATAATATTCATCTAGAAATAAGTTCTTTACACTCCAAAAGAAGTGCATACACTTCAACCCAAATTCAAAATAACAAAGTTTAACAAAAATAAAATAACATAGTTCAACAAAAATATAATATCCTTGGAACTCACCAAATGCTAAGTATCAATATTGAAAGAATTTGAGCAAATAGTAGACTAATCCTAACTATGACCACGATTATCATCCATAGATTCTTTGTTGATGTCCAAATTCATAACATCTTCCACAAGTTCATCCAATTTCATTTGTGCAAGTTCTATAACAAAAGAAAAAAAAAAAAAAAAAAAAAAAAAAAAAAAAGAAGAAGAAGAAGAAGAAGAAGAAGAAGAAGGTATTAGTAGTTCTAGGGTCTGTAAAGTTTCAATTTCCAATTATATCCCTTGTAAATTTTTGTAATTACTCACTTTTCTTTTTTAATTTAAAATATATGTTAGATATAAAAGGTATTTGACAAATCTAAAATAAAATAAATATTTATTTGTTATACGAGTTAAACGGATTGTGTTAAGTGGGTCATTTCGGGTTGACACAAATAAATTAGCGTGTCAAACGTGTCTATTGCGGGTTACGCAGGTTGACCCGCTTATGACACGTTTCTTATCGTGTCGCTTTTGGGTCCACCCGTTTATGACCCAAACCCATTAAGGCCCAACCCTAACCCGAAAAAACACGTGTTGGGTTCGTGTCGTGTTCGCGGGTTGGGTCGAACATTGACACCCCTAGTCGAGAGACAGGTTCAAACTCTTGCTGCTGTCGTGGAACGCCTCACCAAACCGAACCACGATCTGGAGGAGCAGTTATGTCAAAAGAACGTAGACCTTAATACTCAAGAGGAAGACCAAGAGGGTACCAGCGCTGAGAGAAGGAACCAAGAAGGGCCGGAAGGAAGTAATGTCCTAAGTAGGCCAGAGCGACAGGACACGAGTCGCCCATCCGTTACCGACATGGTTCCACCTCACATAGTCGCCGAGATGCAGATGATGAAGGAATGGATGGACTTTATAATGAATGCCCTTAGAGGACGGGTGTCTAGTGACCTCAACGACTTGGTCCATCAAATTGATTCCCCATTCACAGCGCCTGTCACTTCATTCCCTCTTCCACCAAAGTTTCATATACTGCAGGTGGAAAATTATGATGGGTCCAAGGATCCCTTGGATCACTTGGAGTCTTTCAAGACCCTGATGCACATTCAAGGGGTGCTAGACGAGATCATGTGCAGAGCCTTCCCCACCACGCTAAAGGGACCCGCAAGGATCTGGTTCAGCAGGCTAACACCCAACTCGATTGGTACCTTCAAGGAGTTGAGCGCCTAGTTCACCTCACACTTCATCGGGGGGCACAAGTATAAGAAGTCCACCGCGTGCCTGATGAGTATCAAACAGCAGGAAGACGAGACACTAAGATCTTACATAACCCGCTTTAACAAGGAGGCCCTCTCGATCGACGAAGTGGATGACAAGATACTTGTGACTGCATTCACCAACGGGCTACGGAAGGGTAAGTTTCTATTTTCATTATATAAGAATGACACAAAGACTATGTCAGATGTACTTTACAGGGCGACTAAGTACATGAATGTGGAAGACATTACTAGCCTAAGAAGAGAAGCCCAAGAAGAGGGAAAGACAGGAGGACGTGCGGCCAGATAGGGGGTGAAAGATAGCAAGAACCGGAGAACGACGAGAGGACAGACGTTCCAAGCCCCCTGTAAGGAAGTTCACAAGCTTCACCCCGTTGACCGCCCCGATCGACCAAATCTTGATGCAAATTAAAGACGAATGGGCCCTAACCTTTCTCAGCAAGCTGAAGGGAGATCCTAATAAAAGGTCTAAAGACAAATATTGCCGCTTCCACCGTGATCACAACCATGACATCGCTGACTGCTACGACTTGAAGCAGCAAATTGAAGCCCTTATTGGGCAAGGAAAGTTGTAGAGGTTTATCAGCAAGGAGAGAGCAGATCCACCCCAAGAGCAGGCTCCCAGACAGGAAAACGAGCGTCCTAGGCCACCCATAGGAGATATAAGAATGATTGTGGGGGGTACAACGGCCACCGAGTCGTCCAAAAAGAATCGTAAAACTTACCTCAAGATGGTTCACAATGTCCAGTTGACAGGTTCCATACCGAAGATGCCGCGGATCGACAACCCTGTCATTGGATTCTCAGAAGAAGATGCCCGACGTCTTCACCACCCACATGATGATGCGCTTGTTGTCAGCATACGAGTAGGTGACTACAATACGCACCGGGTTCTGGTTGACAACGGCAGCTCAGTTGACATCTTATACTACCCAGCATTCCAGCAAATGAGGATTGACAGAGAGCGACTGGTTCCGACGAACACTCCGCTTGTTGGTTTTGGGGGAATAAGGGTGAATCCCCTGGGTGCGGTCACGTTGGCCGTGACAGTTGGAGACTACCCCTAGCAAATCACTAAGGACATGACATTCCTTGTGGTCGACTGCTCTTCCGCTTACAATGCCATTCTCGGATGACCCATCCTCAATGCATGGAAGGCTGTGACCTCAACCTATCACTTAATGATCAAGTTCTCTACAGATTACGGAGTAGGAGAGTTGCGTGGGATCAAATAGCTACGCGCGAAATATTAGAGATGGACGACTATCTACAGACCATGAATATAGAAGAGCAAAGGATGATGGCAGAATCAGTAGAAAGACTCGAGGAGATACCCCTCGACGGCTCTAGGCTAGGCCGGACCACAAGGATCGGCACCCTCGCCAGCCCGATGGTTCGCCTAGCACTCATAACTTTTCTCAAAGTGAACTAGGATGTATTTGCTTGGAGCCATGAAGACATGCCAGGAATCGACCCCTCAGTCACGGTACACAGGCTGAATGTGTCGCCTTTTTTTCCACCCATCCGTCAGAAGAAACGGGTGTTTGCCCAGGAACGGGACCGAGCAATAGCAGAAAAAGTTGGTAAATTGCAAGAGGCAGGCTTCATTAGAGAAGTATACTATCCTGATTGGCTTGCAAATGTGGTAATGGTCAAGAAAGCCAACGAGAAATGGAGAATGTGCGTAGATTTCACAGACCTGAATAAAACTTTCCCAAAGGATAGCTTTCCCAAAGGATAGCTACCCTCTTTCACAAGTCGACGTCCTAGTAGACTCCACAGCCTAACACCAGCTGTTGAGCTTCATGGACACCTTTTCTGGTTATAACCAGATTCGGATGGACGAATTAGATCAGGAGAAGACTTCATTTGTTACCAGTCAAGGCCTCTTTTGTTACAAAGTAATGTTGTTCGGCCTTAAGAACGCAGGCGTGACGTATCAGAGGCTCATGAACAAGATGTTCACAAACCAAATCGGGAGGAATGTTCAGGTCTATGTCGACGACATACTGGTAAAAAGCCGAAGGGAGTATGACCATTTAAAGGATCTCAAGGAAACATTCGACACCTTTCGCTCTTACAACATGAAACTCAACCCAAGTGCCTTTAGGGTAACGGCAGGAAAGTTCCTAGGATTCATGGTGTCTCAAAGGGGTATTGAAGCCAACCCTGACAAAATCCGGGCAAATAGTAGAGATTGCACCCTCAAGGAACGTGAAAGAAGTACAAAGCCTCAATGGCAAAGTAGCAGCGTTGAATAGATTCGTGTCGAAAGCAATGGACAAGTGTCTACCCTTCTTCCGCACGCTGAAAAAGTTTTTTGAGTGGACGGCCGAGTGTCAGTAGGCGTTCGAGGATCTAAAGGCCTACCTCTCTTCCCCACCGCTACTGAGTCCCTCACAACCTAGGGAAGAGCTCTTCCTTTATTTGGTTGTCTCCCCGATAGCCGTCAGTGCGGCCCTAGTCAGGGAAGAAGACAAGATTCAAAAGCCCGTGTACTACGCTAGCCGGGTACTTCGTGGTGCAGAAGAAAGGTCCTCGCCAATGGAGAAACTCTCCTTCACTTTGGTTACGGCAGCCCGCAAGCTCAAACCATACTTCAAAGTCCATACGATGATCATCCTAATCGACAAACCATTACGGCGGGCAATGAGCAACCTTGAAGCTATCGGGCGATTGGCACTATGGGCTATAGAGTTGAGTGAGTTTGATATTTAGTACCGCCCGCGTACCGCCATCAAGGGACAGGTCGTTGTTGATTTCATAGCAGAGTTCACCAATGGGGAAGGCAAGGAGGCAGATGAGTGTCCTCGGTGGAGCATACATATAGACCAATCGTCTAATAGACAGACTGGTGGAGCAGGTATCATGCTTCTTTCTCTAGAAGGAGACAAGATTGAATGTATGGTTCGCCTCGACTTCCCTACCACCAATAATGAAGCGGAGTACGAAACTTTAGTGGCAGGACTTGATCTAGCCAAAGTGGCGGGGGCCATAAGTGTGGTCATTCATTGCAACTCCCAGGTCATCACCAACCAAGTAAACGAGGATTACGAATGTAAGGGTGAAAGGATAAAGAAGTACCTGGAGCAAGTAAAGAGAAGGGTAAACGACCTACAAGCCAAGATTGTTCAAATCCCCAGAGGGGAAAATGAGCAAGCCGACCGCCTTGCCAAAGCCGCTTCAGCAGAACATATGATCATCCCTGGCAATGTACTCTCCATTGTTCAACTCTCTCCACTAATAGATTCCGTCGATGTGTAGGAGATTGGTTTTGAAAATAACTAGACCACACCATTAGTGTTCTACTTGAAAAATGGCGTGTTACTAGACGGGAAGGAAGCCGCAAGAAAGCTGAAGGTTCAAGTAGTGCGATTCATTCTAATAAAGGATGTCTTGTACAAGAGGGGCTTCTCCCGCCCATACTTAAGGTGTTTGGGCCTTGAGGAAGCAGGCTACGTCATTAGAGAAGTCCATGAAGGGATTTGCGGAAACCACTCAGGGTCACGATCATTAGTACACAAACTGATTCGAGCAAGGTACTATTGGCCCACCATGCAAAAGGATTCCCAGACTTATGTCAAAACCTGTGGCAAGTGTTAAAGGTTCAGCAACATCATCAGACAGCCATCCGAAGAGTTGACCCGGATGACAGTCGCATGACCATTTGCTCCGTGAGGATTAGACATCATGGGATCATTCTCGATAGTAGTGCGACAGTTGAAGTTCCTTATAGTAGGCATAGACTACTTCACAAAGTGGGTGGAAGCTGAAGCCCTGGCAACCATTACAGAGAAGAATGTACGAAGCTTCGTCTAGAGGTACATCATCTGCAGGTATGGGATCCCTAGGGTCCTGGTCTTAGACAGCGGGAAACAATTCGACAATGACTCATTCCAGGATTTTTGCTCGTAGTTAGGGATCAAAAACCACTACTCCTCTCCCGCCCACCCTCAAGTTAACGGACAAGTTGAAGTCACAAACTGATCATTGCTTAAAATTATCAAGATTCGGCTCGAGGGGGCAAAGGGTATATGGCCTGAAGAGCTGCCAAGCATACTATGGGCGTATAGGACAACAGTAAGAACACCTACTGGAAAGACACCATTTTGGCTAACATACAGGAGCGAGGCAATCATTCCAGCCGAGGTTGGGCTCACAAGCTACAGGGTGGACAACCATGATGAAAGCAAAAACGACGAGGCTATATGTCTACAGCTCGATCTACTGGACGAAGTCAGGGCGACAGCCAAACAAAGACTTGCACGGTACCAAGACCTCATGGCCAAGCATTACAATTCCTGGGTCAGACACAGAGACTTTTAGGTTGGAGATCTCGTTTTAAGAAAGGTAATGGGTGCCGCTAAAGACCCTACCCAAGGGAAGCTCGGCCCCAACTGAGAGGGGCCTTATAGGATTATGTCATGGTAGAGGAAAGGCACCTACCACCTAGAGACACTAGACAGATGGAAGTTGCACCCTCCGTGAAACACCGAGCACCTACGGAAGTACTACCAGTAGAGCTGATAGCGTGGAAAACAACACTCTTCATTTTCTAGCTTACTTTAGTTAATTTTAGCTACACTCCTCAGTTTTTCAGTTTACCCTTGTTAATTTTTGCTACAATACTTTTTAAGCCCTAAGGGCAGTTTTTTTTTTAGGGAACAATTTTTCTATGAATGCATGATTTATTGTAATAAAAGGAGGTTATTCAGATATGACTAATGTGTTTTTCTACAAAATATTTTCAAGTCCACAAATGGACAAGTTTATTAGTAAGTTCATAAAGTGGACGAGTTCATGAGTTCATAAAGTGGACGAGTTTATTAGTAAGTCCATAAAGTGGACGAGTTCATTCAAAGAGGATGAATTATTGTCCATAAAGTGGACGAGTTTGCTAGTAAGCCCATAGAGTGGATAAGTTCATCCCATAAAGGATAAGTTATTAACATAAAATCAACAAGTATCCGAATTCATAGGTCCATAAAAAGGACAAGTTCATCCCACAAGTGGACGGGTTCATGATTTGGCCCACAAATGGTCGGATCCATGATTAATGTGGACGGATCCATGAAGTAGACGAGCTCATTCCGTAAGGATGACTTAATATAATCCATGATCAAAGAAGACAGGTTCACAAAAAGAATGGTTCATAACTTAGTCAATAAAGTTGACAAGTTCATCCCATAAAATTGACAAATTAATCCTATAAAGTTGACGAGTCCAATAAAGTGGACAGATCTATGATCAAGCCCACAAAGTGGATAAGTCCATTATAAAGTTTAAAAAGTCCACAAGTGGACAAATTCATCACATGAAGAGATTATAATCCACAAAGGAACAAGCTTCTTAGCCCACAAAGTGGACGAGGCCATTATGAAGTTTATTAGCCCACAAATAGATGAAATTATTAAGTTATAAAAAAGACGGGTTCACAAGGGCAATAAGCAACACACATATTGAAAACAACGAATATGAAATACCATAACTAAAGTGAAGTTTTTACAAACAGAGCCCAAAAAACAAAAGGCGCCTTAAACATTGTCTGAAAATTAAATTAAATTTACAATAAAGAGGAAAGAAAAAGGCCAAGTTCAGGAGGCCGGGGGGTCTTGAGGGATCTCGTCACCCTTAGGAGGAGGGTCCTGGACATCCTGAGTTGAAGGATCTTCAGTATTTGGAGGGTTGGCCGACGGGGTTAAAGGAATGACGGGCTGGTCCACAGCAGGCTAGGCAAGAACGACACTATCATTCTTTGGATCCGCCTCGAACTCGATGAAGTCGTCACTCTGTTCAAGGATAGACCATTAACATCCTATTGCTACCTCGAGTAGAAAACTTACTACCACGATCACATGACAACATCGAGTCCACGAACTACTTCTTTCTTTGATCTGCAGAATCCACAAGTTCTTCTACTTGTGACTTTGAAACTCCACTCAAAGGTTTCAGATCTTCTTTAAAGTTCTTTATACAGCAATTGAAGAGATCATCAAGTTCTTGAAGCGAATCTTGATCTTGACAACTCTATGTGTGTGTATGAAGGTAAACACCTTTAGATCTCACAGAAGATTCAACACAACTCTCCAAAGACTTCTAAAACGTAGCTAGGGTTTTTCCTTTTATACTTGGAGTGAAACACAAAACCCTACATGTTATATGGGCTTAGGCTGAATTGGAATTTCTGTAGAAAATTAAATCTGCACGAGTTTCAATCGATCGAGTATAATTTTCGATCGATTGAGCCTTGCAAAGTTTGTCCAATAAATCCTGCAATCACTCAATTCCAATTTTACAATAAATCACACTTTGAGCAAGCCTAAACCTAGACTCTTTGTTTTGATCATGGTTTGCCAATATAATACATATTGAAATTCTAATACATTAGTTTCTAAAGTCTTAGAACCTAACAGTTTCATTAAAGCTAACAATAAACAAATAAACCAATATTGTCTTAATTTTATTATTTTTATACCAAAAAAAAAAAGTTTTAAAAAATGGTTCAGGTCACGGGTTGGTTGGGTTGACCCACAAAAAACACGAGTCGGGTCATGAGTTAACCTGTTTTTGCTTTGGGTAAAAAAAATCAAGTCAGGTTGGGTCGGGTCAAAAAATTCTGACCCATTTTGCCATGTCTAATTATTGCATACGTTACAAATTTATCAATAGTCACGTAAATATTGTGCATTAGGATTCACTATAAAACATTAACACCATGTTACATATTACTTTGTCATAAATATTGTTTATATCATAACTTATTTCACAACTTGTTGTGACAACAAATTGTGAATTGTAGAAGGTTGCTGTCACATGGACCTAACACTAATACCATATCTTTCTTTATTTTTTTTTTCTTTTTTTTATTATTATTATTTTTATTTATCACTCACAACCTACCACTTTAACATTTTGGAGACAAAATGCTACTAGACTTATAGTATTCCAAATCAATGTATAATAAGAACACGGATCTCCCTCCATTCGTTGTGCTTAACCTTCAGTCAATCATTCTTCTGATTTCGTCACTTGTTTCTCTATCACATTGGGACAAAGCATGAGAGATCCATTGGATGCTTGGGAAGAATTTTGGGAAATTGATAGGGAATTGAATTTCTGTTCGAACCAGTTTGAAACTAATTGGATATTTTCTCGACAAGACTCAAAAATTTGTTGGAATTTTTGTCCGAACCAATTTAAAACTCGTAAGAGATTTTCTAGGCAAGACTCAAAAGTTTGTGGGAATTTCTATTCAAACCAGTTTGAAATTGATTGGAAATTTTCTCGATAGGACTCGAAAATTTGTTTGTAGGAGGCATAAATGGGCTCTCGATAACTAGGCCATATCTTCAAACCAAAACTATTTATTTTCTTTTGATGCATATTGCATACGTTACAAATTTATCAATAATCACATATATATTGTGCATTAGGATTCACTATAAAACATTAACACCTTGTTACATATTACTTTGTTACAAATACAGTTTATATCATAACTTATTTCACAACTTGTTGTGACAACAAATTGTGAATTGTAGAAGGTCACTTTCACATGGACCTAATACTAATACCATATCTTTTTTTCTCATCACTCACAACCTACCACTTCAACATTTTGTAGACAAAATGTTACTAGACTTATTGTATTCCAAATCAATGCATAGTAAGAACACAATCTCCCTCCATTTGTTGTGCTTAACCTTCAGTCAAGCATTCTTCTGATTTCGTCGCTTGTTTCACTGTCACATTGGGAGTAAGCATGAGAGATCCATTGGATGCTTGGGAAGAAGTTTGGGAAATTGATTGGGAATTGAATTTCTGTTCAAACCAGTTTGAAACTGATTGGATATTTTCTCGGCAAGGCTCAAAAATTTGTTGGAATTTTTGTTTGAACCAATTTAAAACTGGTTGAAGATTTTCTTGGCAGGACTCGAAAATTTGTGGGAATTTTTGTTTGAGCCAGTTTGAAATTGATTGAAAATTTTCTTGATAGGACTCGAAAATTTGTTTGTAAGAGCCATAAAGTAAATATACAAGAGTGGATGCACCTAATGCAAAAATAACCCACCCCAAGATCGGGTTAAGGATGAAGAGGAGTAAGTCACAAGCCAAAGCCCCCAAAATAAGACACGCGCTCTTGAAGAATAAGGGAGAATTTCTGTTGGAAGTGGCTAGTACCCACGCTGCCAATGCTGTAGTGAAAGTAACTACATCTATTATTAGGCCTAGCATGATTTCATTGTGTTCATGGAATAGAGTAGCACCTGAGCCTTGATACATTAATCCGACGAGGATAAGCAGATTACTAAAGCTAAAGCCAACCACAGCAAGCCATGCGGTGAAGGAATGGATTTCTTGCTTAATTCTAGATAAAGAACATAAAATGTCTCAGATTATGTGCAACATATAGTTGAAGGGTGGAAATATAAGAAATTAAATGAATATCTTTTTTTAATTCTACAAAAAAATGAATATCTTTTACATTTCAGTAAAAATAAAAACAAAAATTCGAATTTGGCACAAGAAAAATCTCTGCATTTCAATAAAAATAAAAATAAAAATAAAAATTCAAAGACCCTTTAATAAAATATCAATATTCAAATTAAAAAAAAGAACAATAACATACATATTAAGCAAAAAATAAATATAAATATAAATTAAGAAATTTAAAGAACTTAATAATGCAAAATGTAGTCCAACGAATTTTCGATAAATGGTATGAGAATCTTCCTTTTACATTAAACATGGTCTGGACCCCTGTCCCTGTGATTTTGTTGTATAATACAACTCAGTCATTCAGCCAAAAAGAAGAAAAAAAAAGAAAAGAATAATACTACAAAAGATGTTTTTACGAACTAAAGTAAATGTCAATTTGACAAAAACTTTTTCCTTTGTACAACTTTTTAAACTCTTAGTGTTTTTTTTTTTTAGTAACCATTTTTAACTAATTTTTAAAATAAACAAATAACTTTTTAATCAAAAGTTACATTTAGACCCACTAAAATTTAAAATCGTTTTTCATATATTTTCGTAACTATCAATATATATATATATATAGAAAAGCACTATTAAAGAAGATGCGCATGAAAATTAAACAATATATATATACTTCTTTTGTGTACTAATTTGAAATTAAAAAAAAAAAAAAATTATAAGTTAGTGGGAGCAAATTCTGGGATAAAATCTAGTATTTTTCGGATTGAGGATATGAAAAGTTCAGAAAATTAATTACATCTCAATAAAAAAAAAGAAACAAAACCATTTCTAATACTCTGGCTTGACTCAGAAAGATTGCTCAATATCTAAAGGTGAGCTCTTTGGATCTTATCCTTATAAGATCCAAATATTTCCAATTTTACAATTCCAATCTTCAACTTTATTGGCAGCCAATGACAAAATTCCACAGAGAGAGAAATTAATGAGCATGGAGACAATAAAAGCAGGGGAGAATAGAATCAAAAGAACCAAAAAGATAATGATATGAAGGGAAATGTAAATAAGGGCAGTTTATTTACATCAAAATATCATGCATCATGAATTCTAGTAGTTGCCTTAATTCATTCAAGAAAAAAAGAATTGTAGTTGCATTAGGCAGTTTGACACTCTGAAATCTGAATCAAAGCCATGAAATACACACACATACACAATTGAGAAGATTGATTCTAGCTTGTGCACCAGAGAGACTTCATGTACTTAAATGTGGAAGTCACACTGCCTTTGAACAAAAAAAATGAAGAAGCCACCTCTATCAATGAGTAAAGTTTAATGAACATTAATTTAACACACATAATCAAAATCGTATTTAGTGAAATATTAAATGAAACTCATGAAAGCAAAACATAGTACTAAAACTGTGGCCTTGAACAGAACTCTACTAGAATCCATGACCAAACTGAAAAATGTAAATCCAAAACTAAATGAAAGAGCTTTGTAGTTTGAGCTAACCTTTCGGGAAGATTGCCGGAGTGGTTGTCGTCCATAATCTCGGTGACTGTCTCTGACTCTGAGCAAGGAAATGAACTGGTTTCTGTGATATCTCTGTATTGTTTTTGTGTGTTTTGGTGTTGGTGGTGAGAAAGAAAGAGCAGAGGGCATTTGATTTATAGAGACCTTTGGTGGGTCACCACAAAGAATGGACAACATTAGAGAAATCCGAATAATACGGGGCGTACCAAACCGTATTGTTTGAATCATTTGAGAAAGCAAACTTACCACTAGACCAATCCAAAGTCCCAATAAACTTAGGAGTGTTCATATTAGTACAGCAATGACTGTCCATTTGTTTACGGCATACTTTATGTTCTGATTCAATTTTCTATTCTTTTTAAACTTTATAAAAGATCTCATATACAATATCACTCTCTCCAATAGTTAAAACTTTGTGCGATTTTTGTTAGTGATAATTTAATAGTTACAATAGAAGAATTCAATTCTAGATGTTTTAGTTAAAAACATGCAAAAATACTAGTTGAAGTATTAAACTAAAAAGTTTTTTGCAGTTCACTAATTGTCTGTGTTTAAGTAAATTGTCACTGGTATTTTCTCACAATATGTGATGTTTAATTTTCAGGTTTATTTTTATCTTTAAAAGACTACAACATAGAAACTTAATTTTGTGTATCTATGCTGTGCCTGTAACACAATGTTCTTTAATTCTGCTTTTAGAGCAGGTAGGTTAAGAATTTGTATTGGTAGTTAAAAGAAAAGGCAGTAGTCATTTTCAATCTGGCAAGTCAATTTTCAGCAGGTGCACTTTTTTTTTTTTTTTTTTTTTTTTTTAAGTGGGTCTTTCCCTGAGGTTTCATCCCTTGTGTTTGCACTTATCAAAACGTCCGTCTTTTTAAAGGAGGCGAATTATTCGGCTTCGAATTTTTGTTTTAGTTTGGAACACATCATATTATTGAGGATTCTCTACAGAATAAATAATAGTAAACTATGATTGACTTTTTGAGAAGAAAAACTCGTGTACTCTTCTAGTCCCACGCTTCAATCACGAACCTCTTTTGTCATTTTCTCTTTTTTTTCGTCCTCAGGTATGCCTTACAATCAAAAATTACATGTCCTATAACAAATTGTTTTGTTCCATTTTGGAATTATGTAGAGGATTTGAAGGGCTTTTTTTTTTTTTTTTTTTTGGTAATTATTGTGTATGTATTATGTAAATTCTGTGGTTGCACTATTGTTCGGGTATTCCAAAAGACTGAAAAATCAAATGGGTCTGGACTAATATTTAGTGAAGTTGAAACTTGAAGCACTTTGAGCAATTGATGTTTCTACGAAAGTTTTAGGCCAAAATAATTTGTGGTATTTTACGTTAAGCTTTTTTCAATCCTATTAATGTTTCAATTTAGTAATTTTAGTCCTAGAGTTTAAAATTTGAGCTTTTACTGGTCATTTCTGTCTAATTTTATTAATTTGTTTGTTTACGTGGCTAATGAAGTAATAATGTGGCCAATATCAAATGACATGACTACACAACTTGTATTTAAGCCCCAGTTTCACATTTTCCCCAATTTATATTCTAAATGAATGTAATATTCACCTTAAATTTTTTTAATGAAAGTTCAACCATAATCGATGTAGTTCTAAACAAAAAGATACAAAACCAACAACAAAACTCATAGTTATGTGCAATGAAAACAAGAGATACTTCCTTTTGATAAGCAATAATTAGCTTATAACTAGGGATGTTAATTGGTCGGTGTGGCTAGTTTTGAAAGGGTTTTTTGAGCTGCACCATTGACGTCATTTTCCTAAAAATGTGAACTCCCGTCGCACTATCAAATCGGCTTTCTAGCAACACTATATAGGCTTCCATTGATGGCTACTGTCACGAGAGAGAGAGAGAGAGAGATTTGGAACAAGTGATGGAACTTCCAAGGATTAAAATCAATTACCCACATAACGAATCAACCACAATCAAACCCAAAGCCTTAGATCTAAATTTCTAAATATCAAAATTCACCTTCCAATCCAAACGAGGAGAGAGGACTTAAGAGTCACTCACCTTCAAAGTTTGAGGAACAAATGAGAAGTAAATCTATGTTGATTTGATTAAAGAAGCAACAAATCTAGGTTGTAACTAGGTTGATTCACCTAGATTATTAGGAGTCACTCACCATTAGTGCAGTCTGTTAGGTTCTAAATATTTAGGAATAAATGTTTATGTTCTAATTTTATGTAAGTTGGCAAATCGAGTATAAAAACATGTCTAGTTTAAGATATTCATGTCTTAGAACAGTGTTAGACATTGCTAAAGTTGGTTCTAGTCAAGATTCAAGAACAGTTAAGCTACAGAAAGAAGAATTTAGAAACTGTCTTGCTTGACCGATCAAGACTACAGGTTTTACCGATCGAATTACGTTTTCTGCAGATTTTAAATCAAGCTCGAAAGCTCGCAAAACATTTAGAGTTTGAGTCCAACACTGCTAGGTATAAAAAGAAAACCCTAAATCACATTTCAGAAGACCTAAGAAGACTTGTGAGTTGCCACTGCGCACCCTTGGTGCGGTGGTCACTCTACAAGTATAAATGCTTATGAGGTGTGGGGGGCAAGGGCCGATTCAAGTCTCCAGGAAGGAGCTTCACAAACATATACACTTAGATCAGGCTAGAATAAAAATTCTATCTTGTATATAAATAAAAAAAAATAAAAAAAAAGACTTGTGAATTACTCCTGTGAGATTTGAGAGGTTTTGTAACCTTCCAACTCAACAAACATCTACCGAAGATCCATATACAAGAACTGGTGAAGATAAATTACTACATACAAGATTAACTATTGTTGATGGTCTAAAGCTTTGAGTGAGATTTCAGAGTCAAAATGGAGGTGTTTGTGCGCAACAAATTCAGATAGAAGAGTTCCGTTAATTCGGAGTTGCTTGTGGTCATGTGAGTAAGTACAAGAAGAGGTAACATTAGATTTAAGGAAAAATCTATTGTAAGACTTCCACTATATATGGTGAATTTGTTGTCTTGAGGATTATTTAGGTTAAATCCTCTCAGGTTTTTTTACCTTGAAACTAGACGGTTTCATTGGTTTTCCTGAGCATCATATCGCTTGTTTTCTTTACTTTTCCACACTTAGTGATATGATTGTTTGTGTTTAACCTAAATCTGAATAATAAACTTAAGTAATAACTTGGTTAATTAATTAAGTTAAATAATCTGAGTATATAGGGGTCTAAACAAACTAATAGAGTCTTCGTCGAAAACTAAAATCTTTAGCCGACAACTGTACACTTGTAGTGGTCAACATTGGTATTCTAGTGACATTATCTACCATTGCCTTGTTTGTCACTAGCATCCTTTTCTAGCAATTCTATCAGCTTTGGCTCAGTGACTCGTTTCGGATCGACTTTTGAACACCCCTACTTATCTACATCCATTTCATAAGCTTAAGATACTAGGGGATTTCCCAGTGAGTTTAAAAGAAGAATTAAATTTGTTGAAGCTAAAGTTAAACACTAAAACTCATTCAATTACTCTAACTAGCAAAGTGCTACGCAATTACTCGAACTAAACGGAGGGTGTACCAAACGACTTTCCCCGTATTTTTGATTCATTCGGGAAATCTAAAAAGACATAAGGGTATTCATATATTAGTCCAACAAGGATTGTCTATTTGTATACGGTATCGTAAGATTCTTTATGATGTCAAAGACTCTTGGTTTGATACTGTTTTTTTTTTTTTTTTGAATGAACTCTACTCTCATGTCAAATCTATACAAATTACACTTATCAACAGTTAAATGAATCAGTTTTTTTTTTGTTTTTTTTTGTTTTTGTCTTTTATTTTTTGTCTGATTGGTAAGTTCATAAATTGACTTTGATTTCTAGCAAAATGTCATGTATTTTTTCTCAAGTGCATTATTTGAAAAACTGTTGGGTTATAGATTAACCTTGGTTAATTAATTCGATTACCCAAGTTAATTAATTATGTCAAATTACATGCAAATCGTGGAGGTACACATAAATCACCAAATAAATTGAAGTGCAGCAGAAAATAAATTGACATAGTGATTTGTTGACAAATGGGAAAAACCTTTCACAAGGCAAAAAACTCCACCGGGTGATTTTCATGTCACCACTCCCAATAATTCACTAATGAATAATCAAGTGGTTACAAATATAAAGAATCTTACCACTATCCTAGCCTATCACAAAATACCAACATATAGTTGAACCTTCACTCCAATACCCAATTGGACTTGATCTTTTAGAGACTTCTTTCTATATGCACGGATCTCAGTACGTGTCAGACTTCCCAACAACTGATGTTTGTTGTTGGATGCAAAGTTCTTCACTTCAAAGCACGTTGAAAATCTAGAAGTACTTGGTTATAAAACCCTAAGGCATACAAGAACGCAGTAGCTTCTCTAAGAATGTATGAGTTCTCTAACCCGAGTCTCTGTCTCTTTGATGACTTAAAATTTTATATCCTCTACAAGTTTAGTGAGCGAAACCCTAGTAATCTAAGTCACCATGAGCCGAAATTTTGATCTGAGAATTCTGGATCTGCATAGCTTAATAGATTGAGAGGTGTTGAGCTAGCATCGAGATTTTTCATTAAGTCTTGATAGATGTTAGTGTCAAGTTTATGTCGAGACTAGTGTCGAGCTTCACTATTTCTACTTTTCTTCATTTGTTTCTTGGTTTAATTTTCATGTCTTCAATGATATCACTTGTTTTGACCTATCAACACACTTCTTGATATCTCAAACACATCTTAGATCTACCTAATTACATATAAATTACATTTTGTGAAAAAATATACCAATACATAATAGATATAATTCTAACAAAAACTATCATTTTTCCTTTCTTTTTTACAATCAAATGGCAACAATGAATTTATCACAAGGCCTGCCTTACCAAAGTACAAAATGTTTAAGAGTATTATAACATAAGTGATTGTATGTATTTATTGATATATCGTTGAATCACAACAAAAAAAAAAAAAAAAAAAAAACTCACTACTGTGATAGTATATATGTGACATTTAATTTTCATTTTTTAAGATTTTTTTTTTTTAAAAAAAAAATGCAAATTTAATTTTGTATTTCTTTGGTGTAACACAATGCACGTACATTCAACTAAATATAACAAAAATAAAATACTGAAAGTCAAAATAAATAAATTCATAAAAGATCAAATTAGCCCATATTCAATATTAGAAATATGTAAATCAAAAGACAAAAATGTACCATTTTTTAATATATTACAATTTGCTCATCTATAATATATCAAAAAGAACTCAACGTTTTTTTGAATTCCAAAAATTATTTGAGATTTATTTTGTACTAAATTTTGTAGTAATATTCTTTTTATTTGACTAAATCAAAACTTTTGTTATAAAATTATTTTTTATTTTGTTGGGAAACCTAGTTTTGACAATATATATGACTGAAAATGCTCGTTACATAGTTGCAGTAGAAACTATTATATTAAGCACACCAATAACCACTCTCTATAATTATTTCTTAAAAAAAAAAAAAAAAAAAACCACTCTATAAATGAGTTAGCAAGGAGTTGATGTTTTGGTTCATACAAGCTATTGGTGTAATTCATAAATATTTAACAAAATCTTAAAATCTAAATGTTAAACTATATTATGATTACAATGGTAAAGTTTAATTTTCAATAGTCATTTTTCATAATCTATGATGTCTTATCGATAAACTTGTTTATCAATAAACAAATATAGACAATTATAAAAAATTCTCTCAAGGATTTAGAATTGAGTTAGACACGTGTTTGTATTGTATTATAGACAAAGATTTTTCTATGTTGCTCCAAACTCAATTTGTATTTTTTGTATTAGGCCATATTTTAAATACCTTCTGATTGGAATAAGAAATAAGGCCAGAATTGAATCTTTTGGACCGCATCTCAAACTCAATAAGGTTTAAGTCGATCATTTGACTCAGCTGGGTTAACTTATTTGGGCTACCTTCTGAACCAATTTTTTCAATTTGAATGGACACATTTTTTGGTGTTTTGCATTAAGCCCCATGAAGCCCAGTTCTAATAAATTTTTGCTTAGGATAGACCTAAATTTGAATTCTTTGGGCCGCATCATAACAAGCTTTAAGCCCAAGCCTAGCGCTGATCTTTTTTATTATTGAGGATGGTATTTGTGAACTCTGTAAAAAGGCTCCTGAGTCAGGGCTCCATGTTTTATGGGAATGTGGTGTAGCACAAGATGTGCGAGTCCAAATCTTCTGTCCCATTTTACCTGCTCCACTCTATACTCCACCAATAAAAGTTTGTCACATGTCTCATCTAATAAATTAAATTATAATTTTATGCCTTTATTATTTGTTACCTAAAATAAATTAAAATAAAATAAACAAACCACCAACGCCTCCCTACAACTGATCCTCCACCACCACCTTCACCAGCAGTAGGAGCAACAGATCGCCAACATCGTCAAGAATTGCCGGCGACATCAACCCAACCAGTCACGGCCATCCACCTCTGCTAGGTCCACACCAACACCTCCTTGTTTTCAAATCCAAAACTGTTACCCTTAAAAATCAAAGCAATCTAGAAAAAACACTCTCTCATGTTGCTTTCTTTCTCGCCAATCTGGTCTCAAACAAACAAAACAATGGCCTAAAAATTTTGTTCCAAGTTCAACTTTCATTGTCTGCGAGTGGAACGTCCACTATCCCATATGAACAATTTATGGACAATGGGTATAAGCCATGGTGATTTTTTTATGGAATTCTGGCAAGCGATTTCATGGATCACAAATAATAAAACTCATTCATGGATTTGAAAACAAGGAGGATGTGGTGTGGACCCAGCGGAGGTGGATGGGCGTAACTGGTGGGGTTGATGTCACTGGCGATCTCTTGTAGTGGCGCTGGAAAAAGTTGAGGTGGTGGACCGGTGGTGGACCGGTGGTGGTGGGAATGTGTTGGGTTTCTTTTTGTTTTATTTATTTATTTTATTTAGATAATTGAAATAAGTTTAAGGCATAAAATATGTTTTCCTTAAATAATTAGACACTTGTCACATTTTTATTTGTAGAGCATAGAGTGGAACAGGAAAAGTGAAACAGAAGATTTGGACTAGCTTTATCAGGTTATAGAAATGCATTCAAGGCCTAGAAGATGTGATTCAGTTATTTGAATTATTTTTAGTTCAAGCAGCATGGTTTATTTGGAACCAGAGGAATACTGTGATACATGGGGGGAAATTAAAGACACCGGGTTGGCTAAATAAAAGATCAAGGGAATATTTGGAAGAATTTCATCAAGCCCAAGATCAGCTGATAATTCCAGTGATGAATACGAGTGTAAATGTAAATGTTTGGCATCCTCCACCTGCATCAGTTTTCAAGTTGAACTTTGATGCTGAAATTTTTTCGGACTTGAATAGTTCCGGAGTTGGTGCAATGATTCGTAATGAGAAGGGAGAGGTGATGGCGGCTATGTCGGCTAAAGGCCCACTGGTGGGAGATAGTAAAGAGACTGAAATTTTAGCTATTGATGCAAGTTTTTCAGAACTGGTTATTGAAGGGGATAACGCCAATGTCATGAAATCCATCTCTTCCACTGGTGTAAACCAGTCTCGGTTAGGCCATATTATTGAGGATATTTAAAGTCTTGCTCATGGACTTCGTTGGGTGAATGTTAGCGCTGTGTAAAACGTGGTGCTAATTCCGTGGCACACTCTTTGGCTAGGTATGCTAGGAATATAATTGAGGATATGTTCTGGATGGACTCTCCTACACCAGCTTGGTAAGCACCATACTATGATTCCTTATCTTTTCAATGAGTGAAAGTTGAGTTCGTTTAAAAAAAAAATTTGTTTGAGCATTCATGGACGTTTAAAGCTCAAACTCATCCATTATATTGACGTCAGGTAAATGCAAATTACAAAATCAGGTCACTAGGATGCGAGAGAGTAGATACGAATGGGCTCTCCAATAACTGGGCCATCAAACCAAAACTATTCTTCTTTTGATGCATATTGTATACAGTTACAAATTTTATCAACAATCTCATAAATATTACTAGGGGTGTGCAGCTAACCCGCCAACCCGCTAAAATCGACCCGACCCAACCCAACCCGCCGGGTTGGGTCGGTTTTTAGGGCTTGGTGGGTTGGGCTAGGTTACAAAATTTTTTTTAATAGCAGGTCGAGTTGGGTTTGGGTCATAAAATTCCAAACCCGCCAAACCCAACCCAACCCAACCCACCCATATATTTAATATATATTTAAAATATATTATGTAATTAATAAAATCTTTTAAATAACCAGCTCTTCCTCCTATCCTATATAAAAGCCAATATTAATGTATATTAGTTTATATATTAATGTATAATTGAGTTGGAATATTAGTTTATATATTAATATATATTTTGTTTATCAACTCAAGTGGCAAATGTGATATATTTTTTTCTGCTCAATTTAATAATAATAGTAATAAAATAAAAAATTGTCCAACCTATGGGTTCAACCCGACCCATGTGGGTTGGGTTGGGTTGGGTTGGGTTGGACTTATGTGATGGGTTGGGTCGAGTTGAATTATTTTTAATCCACCATGGTGGGTTGGGTCAAAAAATCTCCTTAACCCGACCCAACCCGACCCATGCACACCCCCAAATATTACACTTGAGGATTCACAATAAAACATTCACAACATGTTAAATATAACTTTGCTACAACTACAATTTATATCATAACTTATTTCACTATATATTAAGACAACAAATTATAAATTGTAGAAGATCGCTTTCACATTGACCTAACACTAATACTATATCTCTTATCAAAAAAAAAAAAAAAAAAAAACACTAATACTATATCTTTTTCTCTATCGCTCACAACCTATTACTTTAACATGTTTTAGATAAAAAATGTCACAACCCTACCACTTTAACGCTAATACCTAGACGTATACAAGGCCGGCCCTAGGCCTAGGCCATGGCCTAAGGCCCCCTAGCATAGAAGGCCCCCAAGTATGGGAGCAGCAAGGTTTTTTTTTTTTTTTTTTTTTTTTGGTAATTAAGGAAAAAATAAAAAATGTGAGTTATGTGTACTTTTTTTTCCCACTCTTAAGAAGCCCTAAAATATTAGAGTTATGCTAGTATATTACTAATTTTTTTTTTTTTTGGAGAAATAATTACAACATGCTGCTAACCCCGCAGCTCAAACCCTTTCTCCCCTAGACCTCCAAGCACTTTGTGCATGGGGAGGTGCCAATTCAGCTACAAGACCTTTGATTACTAGTTTGATTACATAGATCCTATAAATTGTTGTGCAAGTAATTCAATACTCAATTGATTCTGTTGTTGAAATGCCACCTCATTGTCACATCAATTTGTAAGTTTTTTGTAATTAAATTTGTAGTAAGTTTAGTATTTTTTTAACAAAAAAAAATTAATAGAAATACAATCCATTCACCATTAAGTAAATGAAAAATGCTAAAGCTAATACAAATTTTACGACAAAAAGTTTACAAACTGATTTGACATGAATATGATTGGTGTCACTTGAACAATATAATAAATGAATGTTTGAATAATTTTTTTTTATTGGTGATATGTTAATTTGTAAAGCCTATATAATAGGTAAGAATTAATAATAAATTGAAATAAAATATATATAATAAAAAAATAAACTAAATATTATTTAACTGAAATATAAAAAGACCCCTTTAAAATTTTCGCCTTAGGCCTCAAACTATCTTGGGCCGGCCTTGGACGTATATTGTTACTAAAATATATGTATAAGCTATTACTATTAGTTGAGGTTTCTTATTCGTATATAAACTGATACTATAATACGTATTGTACATATACCTATAATTGTAATAATATAGGACCTTTTTTTTTAAGAAAACAGTAATACTTATTAGAGCACAAAAATACGAAAGTAATATATAGAGTTTTTTAAACAGACTTATAATACATTACATAACCAAAGTATCACTATAAAAGGGCCTAACCTTTGTAGTAGTAGCCTGGGGTTAAATATAGGACCTAAGGAAGAGAATTAGGCATATTAGTCAAGGTTTCCCGACTTTAATTCCTACAATTACGCATGACTATTCTTGATTTAGGTTTTATGATGGAAAACGGGGTGAGTTGTTTACCATGCACGCATGAGGAAGTGAATCGGATCATGACGACATAAGAGGAACTCTTTTTTTGAATCAGAGGCTAATTTGAATTAAGGCAACCTGTACTTTGTTTTTTCTAATAGGTATTCTATGCACCAAATTCTATAAGTATTTAGCCTGAAATAATATATATTTGACAATATATGATAAAACTGACATGACAATATAGTTGGTAGTTAATGTGGCATGAAAACTAATTTTTTATTGTTCCGTTTGACACATTAGCTATTTCCATCCAATGGATGACAAAAGAGACTAAATTAACACGACACTAAAAATGTTAGGGACCAAATTGACACAAATTGAATGTTGGGGATTAAATTGAAATATGATATAAATTAAAAGATTGGGACAAAATCTGTAATTTACCCTAAAAATAATTAATTGACGCAATTGTCCATTCTTTTGGGTTTTTCTTTTAAGATACAACATGGCCACTCATTTTTAAGAGAGAGAGAGAGAGAAATAATAATAATTGACCATTATTGAATTAATTAGGTACAATACAAATATATAAAACATTTTTTATTTTTTATTTCTTATAGTTACATGAATGCTCTAAAATGTGTGAAAACATGAGTTATTTAGACCCCCAAATTAAAATTACGACTCGATTGATTTTACTCTAACTTATACTAAGTGCGGAAAAGAGTAAATGCGAGCGTATAAACAAACAAGCTACTCTAATCCATATTCATAATAATACAGCAGTAAAATGAAAGGAAAAAGAGTAGGGAAGAAGGATGCAAACACAAAGACAACACAGCGATGTGTTATCGAAGAGGAAACCGAATTCCTCGGCGTAAAACCTTTTCGCCGCCCTCCAAGCGGTAATCGATCCACTAGACAATCAGTTGGGATACATGGGTTAGTAAAAACCCTCCAAACCTAATCTACCCGATGTACCTAAGCCCTCCAAGCTTCTACTCCAATAAGGCTTCTCGAAACCGTGTCTTATCTAGCTCTCTAGATCCTGCAACAAACTCCATGTTGCATCTGCCATCGTTGGCTTCTTCCAATACTTCCCAGTAGCACCAAAACCTCACTGAACACTCTGAAAAGGGTGTGGTAAGTATTTAGGCTATCAACCTCTCAAGGATATGAAAATGGAGAGGTATGAGTTGAGGAAAATCCACAAGTAAATGTGTAGAGATATGTGGGTATAACAATCTCTAACTCTCAAGGTTTGTGGCTAGGGTTTTCTCTCAAAAGCACTCCTCAACATTTGTGGGTAGTGTGGATATATATAGTGTGGGTACAGAAAGTGTGTATCAAATAGTACGACCTGGCAAAACAGAATGTTTCGCGAGTGTCTTGCAGAAAGGCCTTACCCGCGAGCTACTCGCGAAACACAGTTATCTCCATCTGTCTTGACTCTTCGCATTCCAGTCATGTGCAGGGCACATGCATCATTTCGCGGGATGCTTAGTCGCGAGCTACCCGCGAAGACTCTTCAGTCTTCAATTGCTTGAGTCTTCACACACTCTCTCTCTCTCTCACACAACCCTTACAATTAAATCCCACAATAAATATAGGGTACAACAGATTGAATAAAATTACAATCAAATTTGGCACAAAATTAAAGCCAACAAAACACATTGTTATAAATTACAACTTTACATTACAATAGGGGAGGGGAATTTGAATCTTGGATGTCTCTATTGGAAACATCAAGAAGTATCAATTGAGCTAAAAAAACCTTATCATTTTTTTTTTTGAACAAACAAATATTCAGATATTTTCGAGTATCTGACTATTCTTTTGGGTATATGTCATTTTTTGTCATTTCTCACATGTAAATTTTTTTTACCAATTTGGTTTCCATCTATGGATAATAGTTTCAAAACACTTTATCACCAAAGTTTGCTAAACAACCCAAACGCTAAAACTTTTTATCGTCAAAACTCAACAATTATAATTATAATTTCCTATGTCAATACCAAAAGGACCTAAACAAGACCAAACAATGATATAATATCATTATTGCCACTGTACTATGAGGAATTTAAAAATAGTAATATGATTTGATAATAGTTTACACATGAAACAAAAATGAATAAGTACATAATTTATTAATCAAAGTGATTAAATGGATAAAAGTGGTAGGACGTCTGATGTTGAAGTTGTGCCTGATTCTAAACATGAACTTTTTGAAATAGAAACGTCCTTCCAAGGTCCCATTTCTTCATTTCCAACATATTCAAGTTCTTCAAAATTTGGTTGAATAGGCGAAATTTTTTGAACTCCTTCCAACTCCATCATGATTTCAATCATCGTAGGTCGTTTCTTTCCATTAAAGTGCAAACATCTTTTTGCAAGATTAGCAATTGTCATTATTTCATCTTTATTATCAACCTTACTAAATTGAGTATCAAGTATATCAAAAAGACGATTCTCTTTTAATGAATGAACGAAATATGTAGATAGATTCCGACCTTCTTGTGATCTTGTCAAAGAAACTGGTTTTTCTCCTGTTAAAAGCTCAACAAGGACCACTCCAAAACTATAAACATCACTTTTTTCTGTAAATTGGTTTGTTTGAAAGTATTCTGGATCCAAGTACCCAAAAGTACCATATACTAGTGTGGTTACATGAGTTTGGCCAATGGCTACTGATCTTGAAGTGCCAAAGTCTGCTACTTTTGCTCTATATTTGTCATCAAGGAGTATGTTTGCAGATTTTATGTCTCGATGGTAAATGGGTAGTGAAGCTTCCGAGTGTAAGTATGATAGAGCTCCCGCAATTTCAGTGGCAATTCTTAAGCGCGCATCCCATGTTAGTAATGGAAAATCTTCATTTTCTTTGTGGAGATACTGAGAAAGTGTGCCGTTAGGAATGAATTCATAAACTAGCAAAGGAACTTCT
>JARYZH020001271.1:0-34196 GCA_030021035.2 Notholithocarpus densiflorus
CCTAAAATGCATAAACCAAAATGATATTTTCTCCTCTAAAATAACATGGTATTATGTATAATTCAAAATTTTTTTAAAAGAAAATTTTACTGTAAAATGGATATTCTCTATTTCAAAGATGGATCACAGTTTTTCAGCCATTTCTTTTGGGAATGAAGTTTGGCAACAAACTTGTTCATACCGTAAGGCTACAATTCTACTTAATATTTTTTTTTATTAGATCGATGTAAATTTTAACAAATCCACCATTAATTGGATTACATTTTTTTTCCTAATATATCATCTATGCTTGCAAAATTTCCAAAAGATCAAAAATCAATAGCTATGTCATCAATCAAATATTTAAATCTCAAGTTTTTTGTAGTCTAAACTTATTTATAAAAAATAAGTTTATGCATTGAATAGTAAATAATATATGATTGACACAAAATTTAATATGTGTGTTAAGAACATAAATAATATGCAATTTAAGATTTTCAAAATATGTAGCCTTATTATGTTTTTTTTAATGAAAGTTGTAGCCTCTACAACCAAGTTTGTAACCAAACTTAATCTATCTTTTGGCATCCACTGTAGTTGATTATCTTTTGTCCTCCTTCTCGACATAATCAAAAATGATTTTATTTAATATAAGGCCAAAATGCAAAACTCAACTTTTAAGTTTCTTTACTTTTCATTTCAGTCCTCTAAGTTTGCATTCTTTCATTTTAGTTCTCTAAGTTTCAATCCTCCTCAATTCAGTCATCCGTTAACATTTCATCTATTCTGCTGTTAACCTGCCCTTAATTTAATATTAAATTTTTATTTATTATTTATTTCTTAATTAAAAACGTTAATTAAAAAAAAAACCTAGAAATTAAAAGAGCAGACAACTCGTCCCTCCCTATTTGAAGAACACGAACAGAAACCCCACCCACCCCTAGTTTAACCCATTGATAATTGAGTAGCAGATTTCCAATTGGCACTCCACCTTGTAAGACTTAGTTTTGTTCTGATTATATAAAATAGTATAAGAAAATGTTTGAGAATAATAGAGAAAAAACTAACACTGAGAATCACCAATCATAATCATCAAGAAAAAGAGATACAAAAGTAATATAGTTTGTCAGCTTTGGCCATCGACTTGTTGGGATTGGAAGCAACCATGGCAATGGGCTATGAGCACAGAGCAATGGCTAATTCCGTGGTTTTAGACCCAAATCCCTGATGCAGTTGCAGCTTGCACTTTCCACTTTCCAAATTCTAGCATGTTTTACTTTTTATTAATACTACCCACCCCTTAGCACACCTTTTTTTTTTCCTTAACCCAGATCTATCTTTCTCTCTTTCTCCCTCTTTAGTCTCAATTATCAATGGGTTAGGCAATGGGCGGGTGGGGTTTCTATTCTTGTTGTTCTTCAGATGGGGAGGGACGAGTCGTTTGCTATTTTAATTTCTGATTTTTTTAATTAATGTTTTTAAAATTAATAAATAAATAATAAAATTAAAATTAAATATTAAATTAAGGGCAGGTTAATGGCAAGAATAAATGAAATGTTAACGGAGGACTAAATTGAGGAGAATTGAAACTTAAAGGAATGAAATAACAAGATGCAAACTTAGAATATTGAAATGAAAAGTTGTGAAATTTAGAAGGTGGATTTTGCATTTTGGCCTTAATATAATTACTCTTTAGTAATCATTCCAACAAAATACCAAGCATTATTTCTCAAAAGCAAAGTTACACTAATATACAGAAAATAGCTGTTAGGCTTTTTTTATGGTCCATGACTTAGGCAAGTTATCATGTGGGGGTAAAATGGATGACTATTAAAAAAAAGGATAAAATATTATTTTGTTCCTAAACTTTACCAAAAGTTTATTTTTTATTTATAAACTTTAAAAAGTTCTTTTTTCATCTTTATACTTTTTAAATAATTTTTTCAATAGTTTAGGGATGAAAAAAGAAATCTTTTTTTAAAGTTTGAAGACAAAAATAAAACATTTTCAATAGTTTAAGAATGAAAGTTGAGCTTTTTAATAGTTTAAAGACGAAAAAATGAACTTTCTAAAATTTAAGAATGAAAGACAAATTTTTTATAAAAGTTAAGAACCAAAATAGTATTTTACAAAAATAAATAAATACAAAGGTTAAGAAAAAAAATAGTATTTTTTTTTTAAAAAAATAAAGAAATATAAAATTGGTTTTACTTACCCTGACATCCCCCGGGAAGATAAGGATTTCCATGGTATCCGGAAGCACAGACGCAAGCAAAGCTGTCGAAGTCCTCGGCCTCGTCTAAGAAGGAACACCTGACATCGCGTCTTTTCTTGAGGGATTCAAACATGTTCCGTGAGTTATTGATCCGCTTTGATATTGACCATTCCAGCACTATGGGAACGGTTTCCCAGTATTGCACAGAAGATGGATCTGGTTTGTTTGACTCTAACCAATTTTGGTCCACTAGGAAAGCATACTTGCACGCTTCTTCCTCTCTTGCATTAGTTGCTTTTGATTCATCGATTCTTCTGAATTCTACATGAAATTTTTGCTGGTTTGAAGGGAAATAGTATGACTCGCAGCAGTTGAAACCGGAGCATCTAGTTCCTTCGACAATGTTGCTTTTATTGCAATGCGATTTGCACCCAAAAACCACAGGACCAAGTCCGGTTATTGTTGCAAAGTTGTCGCAGCCAACAGAAATGAATGTGTTATAACTGTAGGAGAAGTTAAAGGGACTTCCTGAAATGTTCAAAGCTGCATCACTTCCCGAGCTCCTACAACCGTTCGAATATATGATTGGCATTTGGACCTGAACCGTAGGATCAGAAGAATAGAAACGTTTACTAATATTGATTTGCCGCACCTCCTTGTCAATACTAGTTAAGAAGGCTTTAGCAGAGCTGCCAGTTCCATTGCAAACAACTTCGAACAACTTGTCCATGTAGCAATCAGGTCCGATTCCAAACGGGTATGGAATTTCAAGATTTCCACAACTACTATTACAATCGGGTTTTGCTATAGGTGCTGCTGCTGCTTCTGCTTCTGCTAATTCATATGTCAGCAGAACTAAAATGGTAATTCGCATTACAAATTGCACAGCCATTTTCATTTTTGGGTGTCTTTGAGTTCAACAAATTAAACATACCGATATATTTATGTAGTTTCACAGGAAAAGTAAAGATAGACAAGATACTTTTTCGCACCTTCCAACTTTGTTCCTTCGTTTACTTGGACTTCATAAAATGGACAGAATCAGTGCAATTCAACGACATAATAATATTCCAACTTGCACGCCTAAATGGCTGTCAGTGGAATTTTCTTAACACTTTGTTTGGTAGCAATTGAGAGAAGAGGAAGAAAAAGAAAAAAGTGAAAGTAAAAGAGGGAGGAGAAAAGGAAAAGAGAACACTTTCCTTGTATATGTTTGGAAATGGGGAGGAAAGGAGAACAAAAAGAGAAGAAGTAACCTTTGTTTGACTTGAAAAGAGAAAAGAAAAGAAAAGAAAATTTTATTATTTTTACTTTTATGCCCACATAAATTAGGGAGAGATAAATAAAAGATAAGGACAAAAGTGAAAATTCAAGATATAAGAAGTAAAAAAGAAAAATGCTATATCCATAACATTTTCACAACAAATCCTAATTGACAGGTTGTTATTGGTTGTTATTGTTGGGGCAAAAAAGTAATCTCAGTGATAGGTTCAAATTTAAGCCAATAATAACTAACCACCTATGATTTGTTGTGAAATAAATCATGTAGTTTCAAATTTTCAATAACATCTAGGTTTGGAAATTGAGAAATGTTATGTTCACAATATTTTCAATAACATTTTTATAACAAATTCTAATTGGTGGGTTGTTATTGGTTGTTATGGGTGGGCAAAAAAGTAATTTAAATTGTAGATTCAAATTAGAACCAATAACAACTTACCACCTTAATTTGTTGTGAAAATGTTGTAAAATTGTTGTGTGCGTAGCACTCCTCTTGGAAATTTGTTGTATTTGGTTAAAGAAATTGTTTAAATATTGTGATTTCAAGACAAAGTGAAAAATGCTATTTTTTTTTCTACATTAATAATATATTAAGAGAAATACAATATTCACGATGATTTCTCAATAATTTCACAATAAATCTTAAATAGTAAACTAATAGTTGTAGATAAAAAAGTGATATAAGTGGTAGGTCTAAATAAAAACCAATAACAGATTATCACTTAAAATTTGTTATAAAAATATTATGAATACAGCACTTCAAATATATCAACTTTACATATATATTGTATTTGTAAAAGGAAACCTTAGTACCAATAAGTATGGATTTAACTTTTTTTTTTGGGTTGAAAATATGATTTAAATTTGTTTTATTTGATGAATGGAATTTGTTATAATTGTAGACACCGCATTTTCTACCCTTTACGACTCGAGCCTCCGTTTCCCAATGATGTTAAACTTCTAAGACCCAACCTGTTGGTTTAGGGCCCAATCAAATGTTAAATTGACTTGAGAAATGTTAAAATGGAAAATATAACTTTTAATGAGCAAATAAATCTATTTTTGGAAAAGTAAAGCCAAGGAAATCCTCGGCCTGCACACACAGGAATCAACCTGCACGTGCGGCTATGATGCATGCGCACGCAGGCACAAACTTGCGCGTGTATGAAGGATTCCAGAAACTATGAAAGACAAGTTTTTTGCATTAAAAACTGAGGTTTGGAATGAATCCCACATCGTCTAGAAGCCGTTCCAAACCCCCATTTTCACAATATAAATAGATATACATGCTACCTTTTCAAAACAGACAGAAATCCTAAGGGAAAACACTAATATTTACTAGAAATAGTGAATCAAAGAGGGAGTTTTTCACAAAACATCCTCAAGTCAATTTTCTTTTTGATTGGAGCCTTTTTGGCCTTGATCTTCGAGTTTAAGATTACTAATCACTATTTTATTGATTGTGAATAGATTTGACTGAGGGGAACGGTCAAAAATCAAGCTTGAAGAGCTTCTGTTTTGAGGTATTAGTTCTAAGCTTTTTATTTTATTTTCTTTAGTTTGATTCTGTTTTTTTTTGTTTCTTTGCTTGTTTTATGTTTTAATATGTTTATATAGCTTAGCTTTAGGTAGCCTTTGTGTTTTTAAGCATGTTAGGTTGTTAGTTCCTCCTTTTTAATTTTGCTCTGTTTCTGTGCTTGCTGCATTTTTAGGCTAGGGTTTTCGAGCAAACCTGCGCACGCATGCATCTTGCATACGCTAGCAGGTCAAAGTATAAGTACGCATGCAGCTGGCTCGTGCGTGTAGGCCTCTGCATGCGGGCACATACCACTGCCTAGAAACCCTAATTCAAGTTTTTGCTTATTTTCTTTGCTTATTTTATATGTTATGCCTTTGTTTTGACCCTTTTTCATTGATATAAGTTTCTGCTTTACTGTTTATTGTTTGTTTAACTTCCACATATTAAATTAGGGTTTATCTTTCCTTTTTCATGCTTTAATACCATGAATACGTATTCACATGTTCATGCATTGATGCCATAAGTGCTATGATGTAGTAAGGTAAGTCATGCATTCATATGTACATGCATGTGTTTGTTCTAAAAGCTTTACCCTTCTTTGATGAATAAGCCTATATGCAATGCTTTGAATGATAACATGGTTTGTTTGCTGTCTATATTCCTGCCTTGATTTAATGTGTACATGCTTCTGCCTTGGATGTGATATGATGACTGATGCTAGATGAATGCTAGGTTGATATGAGATGTCATGA
Source organism: Notholithocarpus densiflorus (assembly GCA_030021035.2). Classification (NCBI taxonomy): domain Eukaryota; kingdom Viridiplantae; phylum Streptophyta; class Magnoliopsida; order Fagales; family Fagaceae; genus Notholithocarpus; species Notholithocarpus densiflorus. The sequence goes on from JARYZH020001271.1 coordinate 5,747, forward strand.
TAGATGTATGTTAGGACATATTGTGATATGCCATTGAAAGCTCAAAAATGTGTTAAAACACAAGAGCTGTTTAGACCCCCAAATTAAAAATTACGGCTCGATTGATTTTACTCTAACTTATACTAAGTACGGAATAGAGTAAATGCGAGCGGATAAACAATATAACTACTCTAAGCCATATTCATTAAAACATAGCAGTAAATGAAAGTTAAAAGAGTAGGAAAGAAGAATGCAAATACAAGACAACACGGCGATGTGTTATCGAAGAGGAAATCGAAGACCTCGGCGAAAAAGCTCTCTGCCGCCATCCAAGCAGTAAATCGATCCACTAAACAGTAAGTTGGGATACACGAATAGCAAGAGACCCTCCAAGCCTAATCTACCCAATGTACCTAAGCCCTCCAAGCTCCTACTCCAACAAGGCTTCTCGAAACTGTGTCTTGTCTAGCTTTCTGGATCCCGCAATACGCCCGATTGCATCCGCCAAGCCTCACCGGCTTCTTTTGGCAAATCTCCAAAGCTTCCCAAGCTCCAAAACACTATCTACACTCTGAATAGGTGTGGGTTTTGTTTAAGTACAAATCTCCTCTCAAGGTATGACAATGGGAGAGGGAAGGAGAAGAGGTTAGAATGATTTCTCTCTAAGGATGAGTAGCTCTCTCTCAAAAAGATGGGTGTGTGTGTTGTAGAAAACCTATCTAGGGTTTTTCTCTCTGAATGACCTCTTTTACATTTGTGGGTAATGAGGGTATATATAGTATGGGTGAAGGGTAAAAAAGTTACATTTAAAAATCCTCCAGGTAGAATGTTTCACGACTACCTCGCGGGAAGGCCTTACCCGTGAGATACTTGCGAAACTGATAGCCTGGCACGACTCTTCAGCTTCCAGTCATGTGCTTCTCACATGCCCTTTTTGTAGGAACCCTTCTCGCGAACTTCTTGCGAGCTACTCGCGAAATGCACTGATCTTCATTTCATGCTCGATTCTTCACCAACTAAATACTAAACCCAATACAATAAAATCCCACAAAATACAAGGAACAAAATTAAAGCAATTGCAACACTTTTTATCATGGAATAAAGCCGACATAAAACATAGTTGTAAATCACAACTTTACAATCTCCCCCTTTGGCTATTCCGTGACAAAACACCCTATAACAGACTCTAGACTTAAACGTGAGTTTGGGAATAATAGCAAAACTCACTCACACCTAAATCTAGAAGCTGTGATGAACTTGAAACATATATACCTGTAACCTGAAACACTTGCACAAAACACATTAGACCCTCAAGGTAAATCAAATGATAAAAGGACGAGTATAATGTAACAAGTAAATTGCGATCAAGTAAACACGATGTGAAACATGTGAGCAACTTGATAATACATCAAACAGTCATATGGAAATGACCACAATGATCATATAGCAAAGTAAATGATCATCCGAACATGCAATCAATAAAGCACAATAGCATAAGGATATATGCATGTCCAACACATAAGCATGATGCGATGAGAGCAACAAAGCATAGATACTAAATGTAACTCAAAGCACCATAAACAATGAGAAAACAAGCATAATGTAAAGCAAACAAAACAAGGTTTTCTCATAAAAGATGTCTTCTCCCCCTTGGTATATGCATCTCCCCTATGGCTTTCTCCCCCTACGAATGTGCACGAGGTAGAATTTCTCCCCCTAATAATGTGCACATGAGTCATATAGAAATGACGATACACACTAGTATACTCTCTAGTATACTTTCCCCCTTTTTGTCACGAATAGACAAATGAATCAAGAGGAATGAGGGAAAATGAACAAGGGTAAAAGATGATGCATGAGGGGTGCAAGATGTATGAGAAAATGAAGCTCAAACAAAAGATAAAATTCCTTAAAGATACAATGCTACAAAGCATAAAGTAAACATGACATGCTAAAGATGATGGAACATGATATTGACCTAGGCATGACATAGACACAAGAGCATGTTATATGTGCTAAAAGAGACTAAAAAGACTTAACTTGCATGAGTGAATGCAAAACATGTCAAGTGTTAGAGTGTGTGCAGCAAGGTGCATCTAGTGTGCATGTGAGATGCATGACCAATGCATGAGCAAGCACTCAAAGGGCAAAGTGTATAAAACACATAACCAATGATCAAAACATGATAAACATGCATAATCATGGTAATCCCCAAAGTTTGGTACTCATCGAAATCCAAAACAAAAAAAAAATGTCATTTGGGCATTTTATCAAACACATAGAGTGCACACACTACACATGTATGTTAAACAATGCATGAACATGTGAAAATCTTGTCTAAATACATGTAATTTTTGCCACAAGGGGCCATCATCCAAAGCAAATCATCATTTAAAACAAAACCTAATAAAAAAGATTGACAAAAAATAAGTTTTCCAACTCCCATTTGAGAAAATCCCAACTACGAACATAAAACCCCAAAAAATATAATCTAAGGATCAAAATCAATGAAAAGAGTTAAAAATTACCTTAGAGATGTTTATGGATGTAAAACACTTGAAATTAATTGGGTTTTGATGTTGAAGCATTAAAATAGGGGTTTGGGAGAGGATGAGAGACGTTTAAAACAAATGACCATGAAATGCCCTTTAAAAAGCTGATCTAGTGATTTTTGTGGGAAGCTGGGAATTTTCGTTGGTACCTAACTAGCAAAATTTCGCTCGTAAGCCTTACTCACGAAACAATCGCGAAATAGTCGTGAAACTCTATGTCCAAAGCTGAAAAATTTGAGAATTGGACCCTTTAACTCGTGACTGAACTTACACATGAAATAATTCACAAAAACACCCAGAAAACATGTTTTTCACACAAAAACAACTTGAAAAACTTTGAAAAACATGGGTGATACAAATCACTTCCAAAAGCAAACAAAAAGAACAAAAATCTTTTTAGTTTGATCAACATATGGTTGAGCACACATACATCACATTTGAACATGTACAAACACACAAATGAAATAGGCATTCATTGAACATTAGACTTGTGTGTTGTGTGTGTGTATCAAATGTGGAATAATCCTTAGTCTAGAGTAAAACTTCAATGATCAATTCAATCAAGTCATACACAACTAGTACTAACTCAAGTGGTTTATCACAATTATAGAAATGAACATATATGACCTTCCACAAGAAAATGATTACACATCTTTGAAGCTTTTCATTTGGCTTCTTTACAATTCATAACATTTGATTATTTTTGAACAATACATCTCATTTTGAGATCGGTGCTTGAAATTTTTGATATTTCAATATTGAGAATAAGCCTTTGGCTTTTTGAGCACCATACATTTCAATAAAAAGTCGTTTTCCCTTTTTCTTAGTCAAATACTAGTATGTGCGACGGCTTTTACAGCTCATTATCTTTGAGATTTACATTTGTTGAGCTCTTTAAGCAAAAACATAAAAAGTGTGGGAAGATATATAGGCACAAGTCTATGCATGTATCAAAACCAACAAAACTATTGACCAATCATTCATGACAAGCTTGAAGATCGATTTACAACAGTCACACATAGATTTCAAGATTTTTCCCACAAAAATAGATGTGTATACATAATAAGCTAAGCTCGTAAATGCACTATGCCATAAGTACGAAGGCACTAGGCCAAACTCACATGTGAAATGTGCTCAAACATATACGATCAAACTTTTTGAATTTTTTTACTTTTTATGTGGTTTTTGTTAAGACATATGTGATTCACTTGTTAGGAACATATGTCACTATTTTATGTAATTGGCTAATCTTTTGACAAAACGCACTTTACTTGTAATTGGGTAGATCTAGGATGTGTTTAATATTTCAAGAAATTTTGTTTCAAGATCAAGTGTTGAAGCCATGCAAGTCTGTCCAATATTTAAGCTGAAAAGTGTTTGTCATTAAAACTCAACAGCTAGCCATCTATCGAGCTTGAAAAGCTGTTCAGCCCCGTGGCTTAACAGCAGCTCGACAGATAAGGTATCTGTCAAGGTTTATGAAAAACAAATTTTCAGTTTTGTTTTGACTCTAATCCATGATTATGTGTTTGGGCTTTCTTTTCTCACAACCCTAGACATATAAAAGGATTATTTTAAAGGCCGTCAAAGAGTTCACAAGTTGCACAAGTGTTGAGCCAAGGTTGTTCAAGCAAATTATGACCGGAGACAGAATTTGTCCTAGTTCATCATTCTTGTGAATAAGTTGCTGTGTTTGTGCACCGTAGGGTTTTGTGACCAAGCATCTTCTTGATCTTCATCGTTGGGATGAATTGAAGAACTTTGCAGCCAACAACCTTCTCTAGTTGGTGATTAAAGTCACGTACTAGGATCCGCACAATTGGTTAGTCATGTACTGAGAGCCGTGCATCAAAAGGGAAAATTGTCACTACAGAACAAGTCCAATTGGGTATTGGGGTAAGGGTTCAATTGTAGGTTGGTATAAGGTACTAGGATTCCTTTACTTGTAACCGCTTGTTATGATAATAGTGGAATTTCGGGAGTGGTGACCTGAAAATCACTCGGTGAGGTTTTTGCCGTGTAGGTTTTCCCCATTCATAAACAAATCACTGTGTCATTTATTTTCTGCTGCATACTTAGTATAATTGGTGATTTTTTTGTGCTACCACGTGTTTGCATGTTAATTTGATTAATTAATAAACTTGGTTAATTAATCAATTAATTTATCACAAGGGGTTAATTCATTTTTTGGCCTATCAAGTGGTATCAGAGCAGGCACACTCTGGTTAGGTTTTAATCTTTACTATGTGATCCATTGACCCCTGTTTGTCATGGATAGAAGACAGTCTCTCATTATACCTCCCTTATTTGATGGTACTAACTATGCATACTAGAAAGTACGCATGAGAGCTTTCTTGCAGTCTCTAGATGAGAAGGTGTGGCAAGCTGTAGAGATTGGTTGGACCAAGCCAAAGGAAGTGCCGGCCGATTGGGATGATGCCAAGATCAAGGTGGCAAACTTCAACAACAGGGCATTGAATGCTTTGTTCAGTACAGTCACTAATGAGGAATTCAAGAAGATATCATCCACTGAAACTGCAAAGGAAGCATGGACCATCCTCTAGACAACCTATGAAGGAACTAAGGCTGTCAAGGATTCGAAGCTTTAGAGGCTCACTATAAGTTTCGAAGAGATTAAGATGGAGCAGGATTAGTCGTTCGATGAGTCCTATGTCAAGCTCAAGGAAATAGTGAACTCAACTTTCAATCTTGGGGAAACCATTCCTGAACCCAAGATTGTGAGAAAAGTGCTCAGATCTCTACCCGAGCGATTCCATGCCAAGATTACGGCGATCGAGGAATAAAAGGATATTGACAAGATCCCTTTGACAGAGTTAGTTGGTAATCTGCAAACCTACGAGTTAGGGTTAACGAGGATTGGTAAGTCGAGTAAGAGTAAGAGCATGGCATTAAAAGCCAAAAGCAGTGATACTAATGAGTCTTCTGAGGATGAAGATTCTAAGATGAAGTCCTACATCACTAGGCAATTCAAGAAGTTCATGAAGAATGCCAATGGGAAGGGCTTCGACAAGGACCGTAGGCAATCCAGTTCTTCTCAGTTCAAAAGCCAAGACAAAGGGAAGAAGGATGCTAGGGATGGCGGTCAGTACACTGTTCCCGCAGGACCAAAGTGCTTTGGGTGTTAAGGTTTCGATCACATGAAACAAGAGTGCCTCACATATCTCAAGACCATTGGGAAGAGCAAGGCACTTGCTACAACTTTGAGCAACACCGAGCCTGAGGATGATTCCGACAATGAGGATGACGGAATTCTGAATGCCTTCACTGCCACTGTCAATCCTACTGAGGGGATTGTTGAAGATGTGGATGAAGAAGAGGAATTGGTGGAGTCTAAGTTTGAGAAGATGGATGAACAAGATGACATTCATACAGCCTATGAGAAATTATACAAGCTTTCTAAGAAACATGAGAAACTTTATAGGCTTACCACCAAGAAGCTCAGTGATGTGGAACTTGATCGTGAAGAGCTTTCCACAAAGTTTGATGAACCTAATCAGACTATTGGAGCATTGAGGTTCGAGAAAAATTTCTTGGCTGAGAAGACCAAGAAGTTTGAAGCGGAGCTGTTTCAAGTCAGAGCTCAATTGGAGAGGACTTCAAGTGCAAAGCTTGATGAGATGCTCAGTCTTCATAAATTTGCTTCTGATCGAACAGGTTTAGGGTATGGTTTCTCTTCTTCTAATATTGCTTCTACTAGTACTACTATTTTTGTTCCTCCTAGTAATAATGTTGAAATTCAGAACAATGTTGTTAAAACTGAACTAGCTCGTGAGAACTTAGAAAAGGGTAAATCTATCTTAGAAGCACCCCCTAAGCTTGAGAAGAAAGAAGTTAAAAACCCTAGGGCTAAGAAGGCTAACTCTCAAAAGCCTAAACAGAAGAAGCAGCATCTCTGTTATCACTGTGGAGTTGCCAGTCATACTCAACCAAATTGCTATAAGTGGTTAGCCACTCAACAGAGTAACGACATGATAGCATCTAGAATCCAGAATCAGCTTCAATCCTCTCTTGCTCCTCTTGGAGATCTACTCAAAGCCCTCATGTTCCTTACGAACTTGAACAGTTTCAATTATTCCCCCTCACCGCCGGTTCAAGGGTTCACTCAAAGGAAAGGTTCTTCCAAGGTGTGGAAGGAAAAAGGGCTCCATGTGATTCTATCACTTTTCTTTTTCTCTCTTCTTGTTTTTGTGTGTGCATTACTTGTGTGTTTTGCTTTCTAGTTTTGAATCAGTCTAGTTTTATGCTTTGCTTTGTTTAACATGTTTTTGTTTGTTTTCAGTTTTGTTTATTTTTTTTTTTCATATAAAAATAAAAAAAAATTGAAAAATCAGAAAAATACAAAAACAGTGTGTGTTTGTGTACATTGGTACTTGTATACCTTGGATGACCATTAAAACAAAGTTTTTTAAACTTTGTATCTCTTGTAACTTAGATGAGCATCTTTATGCACAATTAAGCAAGTGAGTTTTGTGGCTCGTATTTGTGATGAGTAAGGTTAAGTGATCTATTGTACTTAACACTCGTATCACTTTTTTTGACGGGAAGGACTAGAAAATCCTAAGAGAAAGGCATAAATAACCATCTCACCACTGTTGCCCGACAATCATGAAATGACATTTGTGTGCTTCGGCATAGCAAAATTGGAATGTCAAAAGCTTAACATAATTGGGTATTTCTTTTCTATCTCTTATATGCCCATGCATGATTTGCTTAAAAAGAAAAATACGCAAAGAAAAATAAAAAACAAAAAAATCAAAATGCTTTATATATGATTGCAAGCGTGTATTCTAGGAGATGTGGGAGTTATAGGATGTACCTCGAAGGTGATAATCCCCATCAAACAGTTATGATTGTGTGTGAGTTAAAGTGATTTTCTCATATCTCAAATCGTCATTACATGTATACACCTATGAAATCTTGCAATATTTTTCACACACAACATGCAATATTCTTTACTACTCTTGATACATGTGCAGGTACAATGTGATTTGGCCATCACAAGGTTTTACATGTGTTAATGTAAGCTCACTAAACTGTCTTGACTTATTTTTGAAATATAAAATTGGTTAGACTTATTTAGTGTGTGTGTGTGTGTGTGTGTGTGTGTGTGTGTGTTTTTAGGATCTATGTGCTTAAAATTGTTGTTGAGAGATGATTTTGAGAGCTTAAAATGTTGATTGGATCCTTGGTTGAGTTGCATGCTTGATTGCATTCATATTTGTGTTTTTCCCTTCTTGAAAAACTGATTTTAAGCAATCTCGACACCTCCTCGACACCTGGCTATCTGTCGAGATCTTAAGCTTTTTCTTATCACAATCTCGACACTTCCTCGACAGCTGGTGGATCGATCGAGAAAGTTCCTGGATCCTCGATAGCCTCTTGACAGCTGGTAGATCGATCGAGCTTCTTGTCTTGTGTCTTTGCCTTGTACCTCGACACCTTCTCGACAGCTATATCTGTTGACGTTGTTTTTCTCGACACCTTACTCGATAGATGGCTCGACACCTCTCAACACCTCTATCTATCGAGATTTACTAACCTTCTATATAAAGGTCCAGCGCAATCCGGTTCTCATTTCTCTCGATCTCTCTCTCGATAGCTTCGTGTTCTCTCCTCCTAAACCTTTCTCACTCACTCCAAACTTCTTCCTCAAGGTTTCTTCGCTTTTACAAGTTTTTCTTCACTTGGTAAGCTTCGAATCTCTCATTTACATGCATTTTCATGTTTTGAAACCTAGGTTTTGGGGTTTTTGAAAAATTTTGGGGTTTTTCAAAATTGATGAGTTTTTGTTGAAATTTTGGGATGGATTTTTGCTTAAATGAGTTTAAAATCTCATGCATTGCATCACATAAACATTATAACAGTATTATCAGGCATTTAGATGTGTGCAAATTGATTGTGTGCTGGTAGGATTGGATTGGATTGGGCTGAGTCCTTGATGCAATTTCTTCTGCATGTCACATGTTCATGCATTCCCCATGCATACGTACTCCTTTTTCAATATACTTGCTATATTTGAAATGTGTTGGGACTTTTCTGATTGTCTCTTTCTCTCATTCTCTTTTCTGTTTACGTTAGTCGTGTCTATGGCACCTAAGCGTAAGTCAACTCTGTCCCAGAACCCTTTGCGTTCTAGGGCATCTTCGTCTTCTGATCCTACTCCTTTACATATTCGGTTTCGTGATGAGGATTCTCGAAAGGACTTCTCGGAGAACTTTTCTCGACGAGGTGTTCTTTAGGAACGCCGAGTCATTTTGGCGGACTTTGCCGACACTGACCTACCCGATGTCATTCACAGTCGGGGTTGGGAGTCACTGTGTGACGTACCGGTCACATGTCCATCCGTGCTGATTTAGGAGATTTACTCCAACATGCATGGATTCGATTATTTAGTACCTCTCTTTCATACTCGCGTTTGAGGTACGCGCATTGTTGTCACACCGCAGCTTGTTGCGGATGTGCTTCATGTTCCGAGAGTAGAGCATCCTGACTACCCCGAATGTGAGCATCTGAGGACTGTGTCTAAAGACGAGATGATTTCTGCATTCTGCGAGTGCCTTTCTTATTGGGGTGATCGTCAATTTACACCATGTAAGGCCTTTGCTAAAGGTCCTAGATTCATAAACATGGTGATGACTTTTGTTTTGCACCCACTCTCTCACTACAACTCTATCATAGAGCCTTGTGCTTGATTTTTGTTGTCTCTTATTGAGCATCTTACTATTGATTTTCCTTCACATTTTATTCTTTCTCTTATAGATGTGTATAAGGATACGGCTACCCGTGATAAGCTCATTTTCCCTTCAGCTATCATGCGGATTTTATGCCATTTTTCTGTTCCTTTTCCCTCTTCCGACCATTTTTCTGTCATGTGTGCCATAGACGCTGCTACTATTAAACGTAGCGAGGCGCAGTTTAGGTCATGGCAGTCGGATTCAGCAGCTCCTCCCTCCCGTTCGGCTCCATCCCAATCTGCTCCATCCACATCCGCTCCCTCCTCTTCTACGAGCGATGTGTCACTCGGAGACATCATGGCGCAGCTTTAGCGCATGGATACTCGCCTTGATACACTCTTTACTGAGTTGTATGAGGATGATGATGATGGTGATGACGATGATGCTTCTGATGATAATGATGATGGAGATGCTAGCTTTACCGATGAGATGTCTACTTGACACTTTTACCCTTTGTCACTCGTGACAAAAAGGGGAAGTAGTTTTGGATATGAGAGTAGTCATTCTTAGGGAGAGAGTTAGTATAGGACATTTTTGTTAAGGGGAGTGTTGATATCTGAGGGATTGCGTGAGGATTATTTGTATATTTTTCTTTTCTCTATTTTAGATACATTTATTCTTGTACCTTAGGTCTTGTGACCATTATTGACATACATTGTACTTATCTTCTTTATATATGTTGATGTATGTTTCTTTCACCTACCCTTACATGTGTTGTTTCTTTTCTCTCTTTATGCACATGCTTTTTATTACTTGTATGTAATCTATTATTTTTGTTTCACACTAAGATGCCTTGATGAGTTTTGTTTAAAGTGTTTCAGAAATACAGGTTGTCAAAGTCTACTTGCCATAAACTCTCTTCTTGCAAAGTTTTTCAAGAGTTTGTGTTAGGATAGATTTTATTGTATTCAACAAGTGAATATGAGTTGAGTGATTTATGACTTCTCTCATATGTTCATTTGTTTGTTGTGGTTTTATCACGGATTGCCAAAGGGGGAGATTGTTAGGACATATGTGATTCACTTGTTAGGAATATATGTCACTATTTTATGTAATTGGCTAATCTTTTGACAAAACGCATTTTACTTGTAATTGGGTAGATCTAGGATGTGTTTAATACTTCAAGAAATTTTGTTTCAAGATCAAGTGTTGAAGCCATGCAAGTCTGTCCAAGATTCAAGCTGAAAAGTGCCTGTCATTAAAGCTCGATAGCTAGCCATCTATGGAGCTTGAAGAGCTGTTCAGCCCCGTGGCTCGACAGCAGCTCGACAGATAGGGTATCTGTTGAGGTTTATGAAAAACAGATTTTCAGTTTTATTTTGACTCTAATCCGTGATTATGTGTTTGGACTTTCTTTTCTCACAACCCTAGACATATAAAAGGATTATTTTAAGGGCCGTCAAAGAGTTCACAAGTTGCACAAGTGTTGAGCAAAGGTTGTTCAAGCAAATTGTGACCGGAGACAGAATTTTCTCTAGTTCATCATTCTTTTGAAGAAGTTGCTGTGTTTGTGCACCGTAGGGTTTTGTGACCAAGCATCTTCTTGATCTTCATCGTTGGGATGAACTGAAGAACTTTGCAGTCAACAACCTTCTCTAGTTGGTGATTGAAGTCGCGTACTGGGATCCGCGCAATTGGTTAGTCACGTACTGGGAGCCGTGCATCAAAAGGGGAAATTGTCACTACAGAACAAGTCCAATTGGGTATTGGGGTAAGGGTTCAACTGTAGGTTGGTATAAGGTACTGGGATTCCTTTACTTGTAACCGCTTGTTGTGATAATAGTGAAATTTCGGGAGTGGTGACCTGAAAATCACCCGGTGGGGTTTTTGCCATGTAGGTTTTCCCCATTCATAAACAAATCACCGTGTCATTTATTTTCCGCTGCATATTTAGTATAATTGGTGATTTGTTTGTGCTACCACGTGTTTGCATGTTAATTTGATTAATTAATAAACTTGGCTAATTAATCAACTAATTTATCACAAGGGGTCAATTCGTTTTTTGGCCTATCAGTTTTGGATTTTTTACTCACACAAAACAAAAGCAATAAAGTAAGATAAAAAACAAAAACAAAACAATGCATATAAAGAGATGCATGATGCACAAATGCATGACAATGAAGCATCTAATGCATGAAGGGTCCTACAAAGATCGAAAGAATTAGATCAAGGACCAAAAGAGCATAAGCTCAACCATAGGAACCCTTCCTCATCCAAACAGAATGATTGTTTGGAATGAGTGTCTCATGAAAAGTGAGATGAGGGTTGGAAAAATGAGAATCAGAGATGCACATAGACAAGGAGGTAAGAACATCAAAAACTTTCTTCAACAACTAACCATTTTCCTCCAAAACCGGTTTAGCTTGCAAAGCACAACTTCCAAAAAACTCAAGTTTCTCTTTTCTTTTTTATTCTTTTAAGAGCTTGAAACTTAGAGCAATGAGGTTTAAGATGACCAAAGACACCACAATGGTGACAAACAATGTGTTTAGGTCCACTAGGCTTTTTGGGAAAGGATTTAGCAACATGGTTTTGTTCTCTCTTCAACTTGGAGCATTGAGGTCTTATATGACCGATCACACTGCAATGGTGGCAAGTTGGAACAAACTTAGATCCATCCAAAACCTTAGGTTGAGATCTAAACGAAGGCTTTGGCTTAAGAGCCTTTCTCTCCACCTTTTGACTTCTTTTGTGTGGAGGAATGTACACCGATTTGTCCTTTGAGGTAGAACACACAATAGGCACACAATCGGGTATCACAACATGATTGCAGCAAATATTTTCATCCTTTTTAGCAATAGGTCTAGCAATCAAACACTTGGCATGCATCCTAAGAGATTTATTTTCACATTTTAGCTCATCAACAAGTTTGTTAGACAAAACAAGTTTAGCATCCAAGTCCATATTCAAACATTCAAACTCTTTTAACTTTTCACAAGAATTTTCAATAAGTTTCTTATACTTTTCAACCAATTTGTTGGATTCATTAAGCTTAGTAATCAAATCATCCTTTTCACTAGAGAACTTGCTCAAATTCTCATGGAACTTCTTAAACTTTTTCTTCAAGAGTTTGACATTTGGAATATCAACAACACCCATAGATTCATGTAACATGTCATCACAATTTTGAGGATTAACAATCATAGAGGCATTTTCACAAACACATGGCATGTTACAATCAACATCATCCATAGAAGCATACAAAGCATTATCCATGGCAAAACACAAAAGGGGTCAAGGATCACACTTAGGTAATGAAACCAAAACAAGTGTACCTGCTCTGATATCAATTGAAAGCTCGAAAATATGTTAAAACACAAGAGCTGTTTAGACCCCCAAATTAAAAATTACGGTTCGATTGATTTTACTCTAACTTATACTACGTGCGGAATAGAGTAAATGTGAGCAGATAAACAATATAACTACTCTAAGACATATTCATTAAAACACAGCAGTAAAATGAAAGCTAAAAGAGTAGGGAAGAAGAATGCAAACACAAGATAACACGGCGATGTGTTATCGAAGAGTAAACCGAAGACCTCGGCGAAAAACCTCTCCGCCGCCCTCCAAGCGGTAAATCGATCCACTAGACAATAAGTTGGGATACACGAATAGCAAGAAACCCTCCAAGCCTAATCTACCCAATGTACTTAAGCCCTCCAAGCTCCTACTCCAACAAGGCTTCTCAGAACCGCGTCTTGTCTAGCTTTTCGGATCCCGCAATGCGCCCAATTGCATCCACCAAGTCTCACCGGCTTCTTTTGGCAAATCTCCAAAGCTTCCCAAGCTCCAAAACACTCTCTACACTCTGAATATGTGTGGGTTGTGTTTGAGTATAAATCTCCTCTCAAGGTATAACAATGGGAGAGGAAAGGAGAAGAGGCTAGAATGATTTCTCTCTAAGGATGAGTAGCTCTCTCTCAAAAAGATGGGTATGTGTGTTGTAGAAAACCTATCTAAGGTTTTTCTTTCTGAATGACCTCTTTTACATTTATGAATAATGAGGGTATATATAGTATAGGTGAAGGGTAAGAAAGTCACACTTAAAAATCCTCCAGGCAGAATGTTTCGCGACTACCTCGTGGGAAGGCCTTACCTGCGAGATACTCACAAAACTGACAGCCTGGCATGACTCTTCAGCTTCCAGTCATGTGCTTCTCACATGCCCTTTTTGCGGGAACCCTTCTCGCGAACTTCTTGAGAGCTAGTCGTGAAATGCACTGATCTTCATTTCATGCTCGATTCTTCACCAACTAAATACTAAACCCAATACAATAAAATCCCACAAAATACAAGGAACAAAATTAAAGCAATTACAACACTTTTTGTCATGGAATAAAGCCAACATAAAACATAGTTGTAAATCACAACTTTACAGCCATGATAGATGAATGATTAGGTTTTGGGATAATTGATTCCATGATTATGCGCTTAGATGTATGCTAGTGTGTGTGTGAGTATAGATACAATATTAAATATGCCTTTAATAGGATTAAAACATAAGACACAATGAGTGGAAGCTAGCCCTAGGGTTTGGCGGTTTTGGATGCCTAACACCTTTCCAAAACTGTACCTAAACTCCGAACCCATACTCTAGTAGTAATATCAAAAGGTCCTTTCCCGAGAGGACACTATATTCATGGTTCCTAGACCATTGTAAAAACTAGGTGGCGACTCCCTATTGTGTCCACAATAGTATTGTACATTAACAAGTTTTGGAATATTTAAGATAGAAGTATTTTTTTTAGTAAGTATTTAACATAGGAGCAGTTAACCGATAAAGTCTCTTGTCTTCATGGATTCAAACCATGATAAAGAGTGTTATGAAGCGGATACCTTAGATTGCTACTAGCTTTCATTTAATGTAACCTATATGATTATTTTAATGACAATCATATAAAAGTTGCTAAGGAAGAAAGGGTTTGAACTGCGAGGTTAGCAATATATTGTAAATATCTAAATAAATAAATAAATGTTTGTAATAGTAAGTAGTAACAAACTAAAAAGTATTAAAAAAGAAGTCCTCTAGTGAGTTTAGTCTAATTTATTTATAATAAGGTGATAAAGTAATGTATACTCACTAAACTGTCTTGACTTGTTTTTGAAATATAAAATTGGTTAGACTTGTTTAGTGTGTGTGTGTGTGTTTTTGGATCTAAATGCTTGACATTTTCTTGATGAGAGATATTTTTGAGAGCTTAAAATGTTGTTTGGATCTTTGGTAAGGCAATAACTATAATTTATATACATTCAAATCCCTTCAAAGAGAATAAACAATGAGTGTGGAGAGGGAAAACACGAAGAGAACCAGAGAAGAAGAAGTGGAACTCAATTGAAATACAAAAAAAGTCGAGGAATCCCACAATCCACCTCTTGGACCTTCATTTGGTGATGGGTCATTGAAAGACAAACTCTTAGGGGACATCCCAGGAGCATATACTCAAACGTTTAGCTTCAACCTTTAGGAAGATGATGGGGCCACATCAGATGTAGACATGGAAGATCTCTCAGGGGGATTGCATTAGTCAGATTCTCCAGTAATGCGAAGGCCCATTTTAGGGGGAAATGGGCGCACGCGCTTATCATCAAGCCTTTTGGTAGATGTGGGTTTCCACTTCCTACATGCTAGAATAATGTCCTTGTGGAAACCAGCTGGAAGACTAGAATGCATTGATCTAGAGATGGGTTTCTTCCTAATCAGATTTGGCTTAGTTAAAGACTACGATAATGTTCTAAAAGGTGGCCCATGGTTTATTGGTGACCAATTCCTCACTATCAGATCATGGGAACCAAATTTTAAGCCTTCTCCTACCTTTTGCTCCTCTATAGCAGTCTGGGCTCGGCTTCCCCGACTGCCAATTAAGTATTATGACCCAATGGCTCTGAAAGAAATTGGTCAAGCAATCGGTCCAGTTCTAAGGATAGACACACACATGGCTTCTGAAACCCATGGACGATTCGCAAGAATGTGTTCAGGTAAATCTTGATAACCCCCTTATTAGAACTATTATGATTAAGAGTTTTGCTCAACTTGTGATTTATGAAGGTATTAGCACTTTATGCTTTGCTTGTGGGAGAGTGGGGCATAGAAAGGATTCTTGTCCTTACCTTATCAAAAATCCATCAGTGGAGGAGGTTACACCTTCATCCCACCATTGCCTCGCTCCCCATCATGTTAGGAAACTCCTCCTGAGGATGCTCATGGTTTATTGACACTGGTTGCTTGTAGAAGAAATAAGCTCTGGCCCAATATCTCTAAACTCATTACCAACCACAAAAGTAAAGCCCAATTCCCAATAAATCAATATAGGGACACGTTGCCTAATCAGCCCTATAGATCCCCCCTCGTGGATCTAATGATAGCAAGAGGAAAAGTCATACTGCCCAATCTGATGTGAAACAGGGCTTTAGTGCCTTATACACGCAACATTTAATGAGAAAAGACAAGGACATAGTGTTTGGGTTAGAGATGCCTGATGAAAGGACATTAAGTCAGTCCCCCATCCCCACTCACACGAACTCCACTCTTCTTGACCCTTCCACACACTCAACCTCACCTTCAACCTTACCTTCACAGACCAAAAAATCAATTAGCCAGCACACCCAAAACAAAGCCTATGGATCTAAAAACCCAAGCCTCAAGCTTAAAGGGAAAGAGAAAGCCCTCAAAGATCCCAAAAACCCAAGAATGGGGAATTTACTACAAGAAGAAGATCATAGTCCTTTCATATATCATGATAAGAGAAATCAAAGCAACCCCAACTCAAGTCATGGGATGGTTTGAGGAAGAACTGATGAAGGCATAGAGCCACATCTTCCCCCTCACCCCAGAGAGTAAGATAAACGGGTACCTTCACCTGTCCAATCCAGCGTGGTTCAACTAGGAAAACCCGTGGTGGAATTTTCTATCAGACTTACCAACAACAAAGGAGAGCAAGATACCGGGGTGGAGGGGGCTTTCCTCAAGATACAGAGAGCTAGTCTTAGGAGACTTAAATTAACTAGACACACTACTAGAGAGGAGAATGTTTGTGGAGAGGCCTATAACAGTCAGCATAATGGGGAATATGGAAGCAAGGAAGATAATCCAAGTGTTCTCCCCAATATCAACTTTTAGTTTGGTAGTCAGCCAATGAGAAATCAAGATGGGAGTGATGGAACATGCTCTAGTCCTATACCCGGGAAAGGGGTTCACCAAGGTCTTCTTGAAGGATATAGGATGGATCATAAT
The DNA here is from genome assembly GCA_030021035.2 of Notholithocarpus densiflorus. Classification (NCBI taxonomy): domain Eukaryota; kingdom Viridiplantae; phylum Streptophyta; class Magnoliopsida; order Fagales; family Fagaceae; genus Notholithocarpus; species Notholithocarpus densiflorus. Next base: position 22,264 of record JARYZH020001271.1, read on the forward strand.
GGAGCAGATGAGAAATTTGCCTTAGATTGATGAATTCCCTAGTCTTGACCTCCATTTATCAATAAATATCATCCTTTGGAACTGTAGAGGGGCCCTAAACCCCAACTTTCATCAATCTATTGAAAATATTATCAGCTGCCACTCCCCCTCGATGATAATCATCACTGAAACCAAAGTTGGAGGAAATAGAGCTAAAGAAATAACTGATAGGCTCTCTTTTGATGGTGTTGCCCATGTTGACACAGTCAGATACGCTAGAGGTATCTGGTACATTGAAGTTATGGATGTGACTATCCTTGCCTCAACTGAACAAGAAATCCACGCAGTGATTAAGGTACATTCCTTTCCATCTCCTTGGCTCATAGTTGTTGTGTATGCTAGCCCTAGACATAGAGAAAGAAAGATTCTATGGGACAATCTTAATCAAATTACCTCTCTACACCAATTCCCTTGGTTACTGTTAGGTGATTTTAATAAAATTTTAACAAGTGAAGACAAGCTTGGGGGGAGACCTATAAACATAGCTAGAGCCATGAGATTCCAAAACTGCTTGAACTCTTGTAACATGATAGATCTTGGATTTCATGGCCTTAGATTCACTTGGGTCAATAAGATAGATCTTTTTGCTTTTATCCAAGAAAGACTAGATAGATGTTTTGCCAATCCTCTTTGGAGAACTCTCTTCCCTGAGGCCTCTATTCATCACCTCACTCGCCTTCATTTTGACCATTGCCCTGTCCTCCCCAGCCTAAATAGAAACCCCTAAAATTTGTTGACTAAAACTTTTAAATTCCAATCTATGTGGATGTCCTACCCCCTCTTTCCTAAACTTGTTCAAGATAACTGGGGTTCTCAAAATCTCGAAGCTAATATCCCTACCTTCACCAATGCTTCCTAGACTTGGAATAGAGAAATCTTTGGTAATATTTTTCATAAAAAATCCAGACTAGAAGCTAGATTGAATGGAACTCAGCAAGCCCTCGCTAACAAGCCCAATAGCTTCCCAATTAACCTGGAAAAAAAGCTTAGGGATGATTACCTTCTGATCCTTAACCAAGAAGCCCAACTCTGGTCCATGAAATCTAGGTATAACTGGGCAATTCAAGGAGAAAGAAACACAGCTTTTTTCCACACCTCCACCTTGGTAAGAAGAAAAAAAATTTAGAATTGATTGTGATGGTGTTATAAAAAGCATCAACCACTAGTCTTCCATATGACTCGTCCATCCAATAGCCAGGTAAGACGAACCAAAAACAAGATGATCATTCTGAGCATCTTCAGTGAACTCGTCCTCGTATGGACGAGGTACCGTGAGGAGCTCGTCCGTCTTCACAATCGTTTGGACGAGGTCTACATAAGAACTGAAGACGATAACGCAAGTCGTCCGTAATGAACTCGTCCGTCCTTGATAAAGGATGGACGAGTTCATTAAGTTAGACTACTATGTGTGGATTTCTCCATTAAGTATTATACGACCCAAGTCCAACTGAGATAACTCCCATGGCGGTTATGGAAGTTACTCCATATCTTCCGGACCCCTTAATAATGGGAACGGTTATCAAACAAATAACCGTTTCACACATGCTATATAAACAGTCTTCGATGAAAAGGTAAGGAGATTCAGACACTTTTTTGGAGAAATAATCTTCTTTTCACAGAAAATTACAAATTCACTAACTTCATCATCGGAGGACTTTTGGCCGGTCACCACCGGTCCCCTCTGACTTAGTTTTTGTTTTCAGGATCAAGCCTTAAGATTATCAACGTTCGAGACATTCAGCCTTACTGATTTCTTTGTGCTTATCAGTTGGCGCTGTCTGTGGGAAACTTGGTTTTGTTAGATTTCATCTTTGATTTCTACGATTCCTTTCTCTGACAAAAAGGCTGTAATGGTCCGGACAAGATCGAGGGCTACTAGTCCAGGCCATCAAGAAAGTAGGGATGCCTCTAGCAATCCTTACCGCGATCGTCAATCTGCGCCTGCAGTCCCACCATCCTCTGTTCAACACGTGCAATCCATGGCAGCCGCTATGGCGGAATTGACTCGCCAGAACCAAGAAATGGCAAGGGAGATCAATCTCAGGAGGCAGCGGAATGAGGCGTATGGAGAAGGACAAGGCCAGAGTCAAGGAGATGGAACAACCGCTGAGCCTGAAAGTCAAACAAGGGGCACCACATCAAGGAGGGTACCACATTTGGAAAGAGAGATCGACCAGATGAGGAAGGTTATGGATGAGATGCGGGAGAACATGAGAAGAGCAAACCCCGTAGAGGATTTGGTTCACCGGACAGACTCCCCCTTCACGGCTACCATCAAAGGTCACCCCTTGCCTCCAAAATTCAAAATGCCTTCTTTAGATTCTTATGATGGAACGCGTGACCCATTTGATCACATCGCCACTTTCAAGACTACGATGCACCTTCAAGGGGTCCCTGATGAGATTATGTGCAGAGCTTTTCCTACAACTCTCAAAGGACCGGCGCGGGTATGGTTCAGCAAAATACCCCCGAATACAGTGGGTTCGTTTGAAGAATTGAGTAAGTTGTTTGTCAATAATTTCATAGGGGGACAGAGACACAAGCGTTCCTCGTCTAGCTTGTTAACTATAGAGCAGGGGGAGAATGAGAGTTTACGGTCCTTTATCACTCGTTTCAATAGGGAAGCCCTGACAATGGACGAAGTGGATGACAAACTACTCTTGGCGGCCTTTCACAATGGGGTAAATTCTGATTTGTTCATCCACAAGCTTTATGAGAGGGAACCTCAGTCCATGGCTGAACTCGTCCATTCAGCCCAGAATTTTATGAATGCAGAAGACGCGATCATAGCTAAGAAGAGGAAGAGAGTTGAAAGAATGGAAGCGAATCCCGTGCGTCACTCCGAGCAGGGCCCTCGTCCAAAGAAGGGACGGGTAGAAGATAAAAAAGATCGAGATGGTAAAAAGGGTGGCCCATCAACGCGGAGTCAGCAATACACTCCGCTGAACATGCCGCTCGAGCAGGTCCTCATGCACATTAAGGACGATCCTTCTTTGAAATGGCCGGAGAAAATGAAAGGAGACCCCAATAAGCGCAATAGAAACAAGTATTGTCGCTTCCATAGAGACCACGGGCATGACACGGACGAGTGTTTTGATCTAAAGCAGCAGATTGAGAATCTTATAAGGCAAGAAAAGTTAAGGAGTTTCTTTGGACGAGACAACAAAGACGAGAAATTGAAGGGCAAAGTGGAAGAGTCATCACGATCACCCCTCGGAGAAATCAGAGTTATTATAGGGGGAAGTTCTACAGGCCAGTCGTCCAAATCCAAAAAGGCATACCTGAAGGCAGTGCAAAGCGTTCAACTCTCTGGACGAGCGCCCAGAGCAAGGCCCATGGACGAGCAAGCCATCACATTTACGGAGGAGGACGCTGGAAAAATTCACCATCCTCACGACGATGCCATCGTCATTTCCTTGCTTATTGCTGACTACATGACCAGAAGAGTATTGGTGGATAATGGAAGCTCGGCGGACATTTTGTACTTTCCAGCCTTTCAACAGATGAAGCTAGGACGAGACCGGCTTCGTCCGGTGAATTCCCCCCTGGTAGGTTTCGGTGGAATGAAGGTACAACCTGTGGGTACTATTACATTACAAGTGGTAGTGGGGACATATCCACAGCAGATCACTAAAGACGTGAATTTTCTTGTGGTCGACTGTTCATCCTCCTACAACGCCATAATTGGAAGGCCAACTTTAAATAGTTGGAAGGCTGTTACATCCACTTACCACCTGTCAGTCAAGTTTCCAACGGATTATGGAGTAGGACAAGTACAAGGTGACCAACTAGCAGCAAGAGAATGTTATCTGGCCATGTTGGCCACGGATGAGCAAGTTCAGACCATGAATATTGAAGACAAGAGAATTGTGGCAGAGCCCACCGAGGTATTAGAAGATGTTTCCTTGGATGAAAACAACCCTGAGAGGTGCACCAGGATTGGGGCAGATCTAGAAGAAAAGATTAAGAAGAACCTTGTCCAGTTTTTGAAGAAAAATATTGATGTGTTTGCATGGAGCCATGAGGATATGCCGGGTATAGATCCTAGTGTCATTACCCACCGTCTGAATGTATGTCCCTCTTCCAAGCCAGTGCGACAGAAGAAAAGGGTGTTTGCCCCTGAGAGAGACAGAGCTATCAAAGACGAAGTCCAAAAGTTAATTGTGGCGAAGTTTATTCGGGAAGTGTACTATCCGGATTGGTTGGCCAATGTAGTGATGGTCAAGAAGGCAAATGGCAAGTGGAGAATGTGTGTGGATTTCACTGATCTAAACAAGGCTTGCCCCAAGGATAGCTACCCGCTACCACGCATTGACCAGTTGGTGGACTCCACTGCGGGGCACAAGTTGCTTAGCTTCATGGATGCTTTCTCTGGATACAATCAAATAAGGATGGACGAGGCAGACCAGGAGAAGACATCCTTCGTTACTAGTCAATGATTGTTCTGTTATAAAGTGATGCCCTTCGGCTTGAAAAACGCTGGAGCAACATACCAACGACTGGTCAACCACATGTTCCGCCCCCAGATTGGACGAAACGTAGAAGTCTATGTGGATGACATGTTGGTGAAGAGCCTGGACGAGGGAATGCATCTGAATGACCTGCAAGAGACCTTCAATACACTCAGGCAATACAGTATGAAGTTAAATCCCAGCAAGTGTGCTTTCGGGGTAGCGTCTGGAAAATTTCTTGGATTCATGGTCTCACACAGAGGGATCGAGGCAAACCCCGAAAAAATTAAAGCCATTATAGATATGAAGCCTCCGCAAAATATCAAAGAAGTCCAGTCTCTTACCGGGCGAGTTGCTGCCCTCAACAGGTTTGTTTCTAAAGCTACTGACAAATGTTTACCATTTTTTAAGGTACTGAAGAAAGCATTCGACTGGACGGACGAGTGCCAAAAAGCCTTCCAAGATTTGAAGACGTATCTTGTTACGGCTCCGCTGCTGAGTCCGTCCATGATGGGAGAAGAGTTGTTTTTATACCTAGCAGTGACACCGCACGCCGTGAGCTCAGCATTAATAAGAGAGGAAGGAAAAGTGCAACAACCCGTGTACTATACTAGCCGGGCATTGAGAGGAGCGGAAGGACGATATCCACTGATAGAAAAGTTAGCTTTCGCACTTATCACAGCTTCCAGGAAACTGAGACACTACTTCCAAGCCCATGTAATCAATGTTATGACAGACCACCCACTCAAAAAAGCAATGAACAAGCTGGAAGCAGCGGGAAGATTGATCCAGTGGGCCGTCGAACTCAGTGAGTTTGACATCCGATACCTACCAAGGCATGCCATAAAGGCTCAAGCCCTGGCAGACTTTATTGCGGAGTTCACACCAAGCTATGATGACTTAGAAGAAATGGAAAACAATAAGAAATGGGTCGTCCATGTGGATGGTTCGTCCACACAACATGCGGGAGGAGTAGGTGTAGTTTTGCAATCCCCTGAAGGAGATAAACTGAAGCATAAGATCCGTCTGCAATACCAAGCAACCAACAATGAAGTTGAGTATGAAGCCCTCCTAAAAGGGTTGGAACTGGCTAAGTCGGTGGAAGCGAAGTCGATACTCGTCCAAGGAGATTCCTAATTGGTCATGGGCCAAATAAATGGAGCTTATGAGGCGAAGGGAGAACGGATGAAAAAATACCTAGAGAAAGTGTTACGGCTTGTGAAGAAATTCAAAAAAGCTAACTTCGTTCAAATCCCAAGGGAGGAGAACATGGAAGCAGATACCTTAGCGAAGGAAGCCTCAGCAACCGGGGCCATGGACGGATTCGATGAAGTACAATACGCCCTGAGCATAGATCTCCCTGAAGTACAGCAAATAGAGAATGAAGAAAATTGGATGACCCCGATAGTATCATACCTGAAGGACGGGAAGCTTCCGGAAGAGAAGGATGAGGCCAAAAAACTTAGGGTCAGAGCAGCCAGGTATGTCCTTATGGGCGAAGTTCTGTACAAGCGAGGTTTTTCTCAACCCTATCTCAGGTGTCTGGCACCAAATGAGGCGAATTATGTTTTACGGGAAGTTCACGAAGGAGCCTGTGGAAATCATTCGGGAGCCAGATCACTTATCCACAAAGTCGTCCGTGCAGGGTACTATTGGCCAACTGTTCAAGCAGATGCGAAAGCTTACGTCAAGATATGTGACCAATGCCAACGATTCAGTAATATCCCCAGACAGCCATCGGAGTATCTCACCCCGATGATGGCACCGTGGCCCTTTGCACAATGGGGACTAGATATTTTGGGTCCCTTCCTATTGGGCACAAGGCAGATGAAGTTCCTAGTGGTGGGCATTGATTATTTCACTAAATGGGTAGAAGCTGAACCGTTAGCAAACATCACAAAACAGAATGTTAAGAATTTCGTGTGGAAGAACATAGTGTGCAGGTTTGGAGTGCCAAAAGTGTTGGTATCTGATAATGGGCGACAATTTGACAATGCACTCTTTAAGGACTTCTGCACACACTTCGGAATTCAAAATCATTATTCCTCGCCCGCCCACCCACAGGCGAACGGTCAGGCTGAAGTTGCAAACCGATCCTTGTTGAAAATCATCAAGACTCGGCTTGAGGGGGCAAAGGGAGTATGGCCAGATGAGTTACCAGGCGTTCTATGGGCGTACAGGACGACAGCACGAACCCCTACGGGGGAAACTCCTTTCAAGCTAGCCTATGGAAGCGAAGCAGTCATACCTGCAGAGGTGCACATGGCCAATCACAGGGTGATGACGTATCAAGATAAGGATAATGAGCAGCAACTCCGTTTGAACCTCGATCTAATAGACGAGGTAAGGACAGATGCAGAGCACAGAACAGCAAGGTACAAGAACCTCATGGCCAGGCAATATGATGCAATGGTAAAGCCGAGGCGGTTCAACATAGGAGATCTCGTCCTGAAAAAGGTCTCTTTGGCAACCAAAAACCCAGCTCATGGGAAATTGGGCCCTAATTGGGAAGGACCCTACAGAGTTATCAACTGTAAAAGGCAAGGATCTTACTACTTGGAGGCCCTGGACGGGAGGAAGTTGGAGCATCCTTGGAATGTGGAGCACTTGAGGAAGTACTATCAGTAAAAGTAAGCCTAGACGAGTACTACTATAGATGAGCATGGAGCTTGCCCGTATTTTCATTCTACTTATGTTTGATACTGTGTGTTTAATACTACTACTTTATTATTTATGTTGTGCCGTAATTATGGACGAAGCCATGGAGTTTGTACTTATTAAATAAAAAAGGCATTAGTGTGTATATGCCTTATCTGTAAACAATATTTATGTCATGTACAAAATGTTGTGTGAATCTCAAATCTCCAAGCTATTTTCGTTAAAGCTAACCCACAAGGAGGTTGAAACAATTTTAAGACGGAAAATTCTCTGGACGCGGAGATGTGACGTCTAAAGCTTTTCTAAGATAAAAGCAAGATTAAGACTCGTCCATAGAAAAGGACGATGAAAAACCTATACCTTGAGCAAACCAGTAGGCCAAGGCACGCTCGTCCACACAATGGACGAAATAAAGCATAGAGCATATCCATATCATGGACGAGGAAATACATAGACGAGTGTTTAAACTTGTTAAAGCACCTGCTAAAACAATCCAACCCATGGACGAGCATAATGCAGGGTCTAATCCTCACTGAACATGAAAATCAGCCCATTTTAGGGACGAGTAATGCTTAAAATTACCATTTCATAGGCAAGTTACAGTTGGTGAAATTCCAATAAAAATGGTCTAAGTATATATACATGGAACATGGACGAGTCAAGCGCGAAGTCTTGTATATTGAAACAAAAGCGCCTCGTCCATGCATATAAAAATAAAAATAAAATATAATATATATGCACATATATATATATATGAATTAGCACTCATCCGATTGTTTTAAAGGTGGACGACCAACGTCCAAACACCTTTATAAAAGCATAAGTTCAATGACTCGTCCTAAAACCATGGACGAGCCTAATGTATTCAGATGCAAGTTCAGTGACTCGTCCTAAAATCACGGACGAGCCTAAAGTATTTAGATTACATCAAAAGGGCCAAAATTAAGGGCCCAACGAAAGAAGAAAGGAAAAGTCTTTTAAAATCTCGTCTTTAAGCAAGGGGGGCGTCCATCGTGGGGCAATCCTTAGACGGCTGGGTAGAAGCATCGTCCTCCAAGTTAACATCCTCAGAGCTGGTTTGGAGAAGAGAACTGGTTGCAGCATTCAAATTAAGCTTGATGGAGCTGAAGTCCACTTCAGGAAAGTTTTCAGCAGCGTCCAACCTGAAATCTTCAAAACCAGCTGCATAGTTACGGTCCAATGTATCCGTGTACTCTTTGGACGACTTAAATTCAGCCACAGCGTCCTCTTTGGCCTTGGAGAGACAAGCACTTAGATCATCATTCGTCTTCTGCAAGTGGTCGATACGGGTATCTTTCTCCACCGCAGCAGTCCTAAGCTCCTCGATCAGCTTTTTATGCTCAGTGACTTCCCCCTTAGCTCTTGCAGCGTCCCCAGCCCATTTTTTACAGTCAGCAGTCACCTTCTGAATCCTTGTCTCCAATAAAACCCTCGTCCTGTCCAATTCTGTTGCTTGTCTGGACGCTGCCATGAACTTTGACATGGCCTATAAAAGGTAAAAGGCAAAGGTTGGTTGGACGAAGAAAAATTGATAAAACAAGGACGAGAAAGAGATATGAACATACCTTAAAGAGGTCATGGACGCCAGAGTGTTCGAACTCCTTTAAGCCCATGTCATAACAAGCATTTATGTCTTCGTCCAAGACAGCCGTCTGAAAACGCTCCCAAGCCAAATCTTCGTTTTCAATGACGTTTGTAGGGGTCTTTCCAGAAGGCTGGGACGAGCCAGGTGTAGTTGACTTGGACAAAAGGATCTTGGACGGGGGAGTTTTAGACGGGGTGGACTCGATCGGAGTGGACGAATCCACATCAACTATTTGGATGGAAGGTTGGGACTGAGGAGGTTTAGGCTTAACCACCTTGGACGAGCTGTGCTTCACTCTTTTGTCTCTACGACTGGGGAGCCCCTCTAAATCAAAATTTTTTGGTAAGAGCTTTCTTTTATCCCCAGCCGTGGGACGAACCTCAGGACGAACCTGTGCTTGAGCTTCAGGACGATCTTGAAGAGGAACCTCAGGACGTTTCTCCTCACCTGCAACTTCTTTCCCTTTGTTTTCCTTCATGGTTGACATTCCTAGAATAAGACAATAAACGAATCAGGAATACACAAAAAAAAAAAAACTCAAGACTTACTTTTGCGCACAGTAACCTCGTGTGCAATAGCCTCGTCTGATGGCTCAGGACCCAAACCCCACTTGGCAAGAAGCCTAAGACTTACTAGAGAACGAAAATTCCTTTCTGTGTGAAGACGAGCCCTATGGACGCGATCACGATGAAATTTGCTTAAAGATGGACGTTTGACGGCTACAACACAACGAGTAGATACAGGTTAGAGTTTGCAAACAAATCAAATAGAAAAAGAAAAACGAACAAATAAAAGGGACGTACCATCAGGACGAAGGTTCCCTAAGTCCCCAGTATAAGGAGGAAAGGGATCCCTGCCAACGTCCACAGGGTTCCCTGCCCAAAAACCAGAAATGAAAATATACTCCGTCTTCCATTTCCTGTCAGACGAAGCTAGGGACTTGATTAACCTACAATCATTCCCCCTAGCAGTAAACTGATAAAAGCCATTGGATTGACTTATTTCGGAAGGTTTGTAGCAATAAAGAAACTCGTCCACAGTAAGAGGACGGTTCCCACCAAAAACTTCTCTCCACAAAACTTGCATGGAGATGACTAATCTCCACGCATTAGGGTTAAACTGACAGACGCCTAATCCTAACCTAACCAGCAACTCTCTAGCGAATGCGTTTAATGGAAACCTAAGGCCACCTAAGAAATAAGCTTCATAGACGCCTATTCCAAAACGAGGATTACAACACCACTCTCCACGGACGGGGAGCCTGGGATTAAACTCGTCTGGAATTTGGTACCAAGATTTAAGGTTATTAAGCCTTTGTTCATCCGTCTTGGAATGAACACCTACTGCACAGCTAAAGACGACCTCCTCCTCGTCCATCGGATCAGACAAGGGAACGCTGGACGGGGAGCCAGCTTGAGAGCCAGAAGCTCTCCTAAGTTGCTCCTGGATGACTTCAATAGGAAACCCAGGGGCCCCAAAAGAATAAACCTCGTCGGTACTTCCCCCACTAACATCACTCGTCCTATCAGAACTAGACTCGTCACTACTCTCATCATAATACTCGTCTATGGCCTTATCAATGCTATCGTTAGACGAAGAAGCAACTGACATTTTTGACGAAAGAAACTTAGAACCTAAAGACGAAGAAAAGAAGAATACCTGGCTTTAGACGGAAGAGGACTCTAGACGCGGAGAAACTCCTAGACGAGGCTCTAGACGATGGATGTCAAGAAAGAAAATTTCTGAAATGAGTAAGGTTAAGGGAGGTACTCCACTATTTATAGGATGTTGATCTGAGCATTTGAAACGACTCCACCAATACAAAAATGACACGTAGCATCTACCTTGGAAAACTAAATCGACGAGACTAGTCGCCAATAAAAAAGTGACACGTGGCGTATCAATTTATTAATACCAGTGAAATACGTCCAAGGACGTGTCGGCATGTCATCTGATCCCTTGGACGACTCATATGGACGAGGGGGCAACTGATGGTGTTATAAAAAGCATCAACCACTAGTCTTCCATATGACTCGTCCATCCAATAGCCAGGTAAGACGAACCAAAAACAAGATGATCATTCCGAGCGTCTTCAGTGAACTCGTCTTCGTATGGACGAGGTACCGTGAGGAGCTCGTCCGTCTTCACAATCGTTTGGACGAGGTCTACATAAAAACTGAAGACGATAACGCAAGTCGTCCGTAATGAACTCGTCCGTCCTTGATAAAGGATGGACGAGTTCATTAAGTTAGACTACTATGTGTGGATTTCTCCATTAAGTATTATACGACCCAAGTCCAACTGAGATAACTCCCATGGCGGTTATGGATGTTACTCCATATCTTCCGGACCCCTTAATAATGGGAACGGTTATCAAACAAATAACCGTTTCACACATGCTATATAAACAGTCTTCGATGAAAAGGTAAGGAGATTCAGACACTTTTTTGGAGAAATAATCTTCTTTTCACAGAAAATTACAAATTCACTAACTTCATCATCGGAGGACTTTTGGCCGGTCACCACCGGTCCCCTCTGACTTAGTTTTTGTTTTCAGGATCAAGCCTTAAGATTATCAACGTTCGAGACATTCAGCCTTACTGATTTCTTTGTGCTTATCAGATTGCATAAAAAACCATTTAGGAGAGTGGATTCATGATGAGGAGGTGGTTGCTGAAATTATCAGAGAAGGATTCCTCAAGCTTTTTTGTATAGAGAAAACTAGTGCTCCTAGAGCTGACTGGTCCATTCCTAGATGGCTTGCTTTTTTGTTTGAAGAATCCATCCAAAAGCTTAACCAACCTGTCACTTATCTTGAGATCAAGGCTGCTTTGTGGTCCATCAAACTTTTTAAAGCTCCTAGCCCTAATGGTTTGCATGCTGGGTTTTTCCAAAATTCTTGGCAGTTTGTTAGTGATTCAGTGTGCAAGGTTGTCCTGGAGGCTTTTAGTACTGGTTGTTTTCCTGAATACCTAAATCATACATTACTTGTCCTCATTCCTAAATTTCAAGGCCGTAAGACTATAAACCACTATAGGCCTATAAGCCTTTGCAACTCCACTTACAAAATTATCACTAAGATAATTGTCCAAAGACTTAGACCTTTCCTTGACCAACTCATCTCACCCCTCCAATCTGCTTTTGTGCCTGGGAGAAGAGGTATGGATAACATGATCATT
>JARYZH020001272.1:0-34145 GCA_030021035.2 Notholithocarpus densiflorus
AAAAATCAGAGACTTTTATTTATTTATTTTGGTATTTTGTTTAGGTTTTCTGGTAATAAAAATCAGAGGTTTTCTTGTTAAATTTTATTGATCTTTCAGCAACTAAACTGTGTATTGCTTCGGATTTCTACTTTAAAGCGTTATTATCATAACTATTAATATTATTGTTTTAAAGTACATGCTTTGTGTTCTGTTAACAGCTTCATGGAGATAATTATCTGAAGAATTTGAACAAGTTTCTGGGGCAATATGGTCATGGGATAAATCACTTGGATAGTTTCAAGATTTGGGAAGTTGATGCTGCTAAGGTATTCAGTTAGACTCATTTATAATTTAATGATTATTGAATTTTTTGGAATAGCATTGGGATTTCCAATTTGTGTTTATCAAAACAATGGTGCTTGAGTTAATCAATTTGCTTTCAAATCAATAAGAAAATGTCTAACAATTGGAAAAAATGAACAGGGGAGGGTTGGCCTTACACTGCTCAAATTTTTTTTTTTTTTTACTTATAAAAAAATTGTAATGTTTTTTTTACTTTTGAAATTGGATGTAGAATGAATTGGAAACACAGAATGAAAGGAGGTGTATGTATCTGGGCATATTCAGAACCATATGAAAAAGTGCAACAAGTCGACAGCTAAGGTGATTATCTTGTTTTGGGTTCATTCTTTTTTCCCTCACGTAAAATTTTCATTCTAGATATGAATCTCGTACTAAGAGGGGACCCAAGAGGGAAGATGCATAAATCCACATTTGTTTGTTCATTCTATTGATTTCTATCTTTATATAAATTATAAAATGACACTTTTCTGTTGCGTTGTTTAGGCGAAGTACACTCAGGAAAGCAGTACTCAATTTCAAGCCCTTAACTTCTTCAAAAAAGCTACACTCTCTTGTTGTTTGATGGTCAGGGGAAGCATTGGGAACCCCAATTTCTTTCTTCGAAGCCGTTTCTTTCCTGTTCCCTGCCCTGGCATAGTGCTTTGCTTCCGGTTCTTCGGAAAAATCAACTGACTTCCACCCTTGTCATATATTCCATACAACACACTAAATAGATTGAAGTCTGGCACTTGTTGATATTTTGATAACATCTGGTGAGAGATCATGATTTGACAACCACCATCTAGGAAGCGGTTTTATATTCAGGTATTTAATATTTTGTTTGCTTCAACTATTTATTATTACTACCTATTTATATCAACAAACAAAATATCCAAATATGGTTTTTTGGGTTCTTACATAATTGCTGGTTTTTGTTCACTGTACAATGATAACTTAGTTTGGATTAAAGTATGGCTTCTGATTTTGAGTTTAGACATGCAGAAGTGCTGAGATAGATTTTACTTTATGCACAATATTTGGATAAAAAGTTAGGATCAATAAAATAAAAATATAGAGTTATACATAACATTGTTTTTCATTTGAAAGAGGAGAAAAAAAAAATCAATTGAATTCTCACATCGAATGCGTAGTCCTTTTTTTGTAAACCAAACTGACATGAAACATAATATTAGAAACTTTGTTTTATGTTTTTTTCCTCACTTTTTTGGAATGATTCCAGGCAGAAATTGGTGGGAAATGGTCCAAGACTGCTCGAATCCTTAATTGAATGTATTTCAGAAGGATGTTCTGGTCCAATATTACTACAGGTCCATTCATCTCCTTCAAATTAAGTTTTCTTTGTTGATAAATTATCCAAATTCCTCTTGTTTTCTTCAATTAGAAGTATAATTTTTGTGCAATATATGGATTATAAAAACAGACCAGAGTTTGTGATCTCCAAAGCGAGTCGATACTCCAATTATGTAAGCCTCTAATGAAAAAGTTGTTGGAAAATCTTTTTTTTTTCCTTTCATTTATATGCTTATTTTCGTATGTTCTAAAACTTATTTCAGGTAGTTTGGCATGGATAAAGATCACAACTAGGTGTTAACAGAAGAGTTGTTCCTTTTCAAGAATGGCTTCATTATGCTCGCAGCTGATTCCTTGGATATTTGACAACTTTTTAATGAAGCTATTGAAAATTTTCAACCTAAACAGGTAATTATTTCAACTCACTATATTTATTTCTTAATTTTTAATTTGGAAAATAAAATTAGCTTACCAGGGCAAGATCTTTCTTCAATGACATAAAGAGCTTCAGCTGCCTGGTACGTCTAAGAGCCTTCGAGTCTCGTGGGAGTAGAAGGGGCTGCTCTAAAGCTTGCGCAAGATGGGCCGCATGGCTTCGCTGAGACTCCCTAATAGTGGCATCCCAGGGAATATGGACTCCATCTAATTCTATCCGTGGGGCCTAGGAGCGCGGTTGTATGCGCACTTCAGCATCTTCCCTGCTGTCAACAGAGCTGGCCCTATTATCCTTCGGATCTTTGGTTTTCTGTTGTTTAGGGCCCTTCGAAGGGATCACTTCACCTTCTTCTATATCCTGTATTGGTCTCTTCTTCTTCAAATTCGGGAGGGCGTGTAGTCCAAGATCAGCAGGAAGAGGAGGCGGAGGGGGTAGATTGACAGGAGCCTGAGTTTGGGATGTGCCTTTCGGGGCTCCCTTTTTGCTCCTATTGGCTACTAAGCCTTTCAGGGACGGTCTTCCTTTCGTGCTCATCTCTCCTTTTTCTTCTAAACTTATATCAACCTAGGTAATAACTAATTTAGGCTGAATAGCTGCGGAAAGTTTGTCGGATTCGGTCTCAGAATCCGAGAGCTGCACAGGCCTTTCTGGTATGCCTTCTTCTCCTTCAAAGCGGAACTGATCTATTTCCTCTTCTAGTGACAGCCGCGAGGAAGCGATTTCCTCTTCTTCTGCAGCTTCTGCTCCGAGAGGGACTTGTTGCAATGGTAGTACGAGCTGAGGAGGGATTTGAGGGATTGGTAGTCTGACGGGAGGAAGATCGTCTCGGGCTAGAAAGTCTGGTTTCGACACGTCGATACGGTCAATCCGAGGATCACCAGCTCTGATGGCGTGATCGATTTCCTGAAAGATCCTCAAAATGGGATCGAAATCTAAGATCAAGTGAACGGCTCGTAGTTGTCGATCCTCGCTCACGAAAATTTCTGACCGAAGAAGATAGTTGAGGGCCACCACGTTGGTATGACTAAGCCAAGGAGCAATAAGCCTCCTATCTGCAGAAGTAACCAAGAAGCCAGATACGGTTAGACAATGAAAGTCCATTATCAAAAGAAATTACAATGGGAAATATGGGTGGGGGTTAAAAATCTAAATCCTATGTTAAGGGATCTAACTTTAAGGTATCCCACCTGTCTCTCTCTCCCGGGTTGGGTAGGGTCGACCATCGTGCCATGCCCCTGAAGCGATGAGGTAGTCATCTTTCATCTCTTTGTTGAACTTGGGAAGGCATGAGATGAGCCTGACAATGGACGACTTGGATTTGAGGTAAAACCCTCCGTCGGTTTGTGAGTGGCATTCGTACAGATGAACCACGTCGTGCCATGTGAGGCCTAAGTGAAGATGCCGATCAAGAGCATCAATGCAACCTAGAATCCTAAATATATTAGGTGCACACTGATGAGGGCATAGCCTATGGTTAATAAGGTATTCTCGGGTTATCATACCCATAGGAAGGGTCATTCCCCCTTCTATGAAGGCTATTATAGGAATGACCATTTCTCCTGCCTCTCTAAGTAGAACGATTTCTTCTAAGGAACAATATCGCAGGCCAACTGCCTGGGGTATATGGTATTTTTGTTTAAAAGCTTTTATTTTTGCGGGGGAATCTACTAGACACTCAAATCTACCCATTTTTACAACCTAAAACGAAGTAGTTGAATTTTGAAAATAAGGAAGCAAGAACTGGCAGGCTGAGGAGAAAGGCCGAGAAGACAAATACAAATATAAAAAGCTAAAAAACTTACGAGAGCACGAACGCTAATCTCTGAAGCTTTCTTGGAAAACTTTCAAAGACTTCTTATAAGAAATAGCGACAGAGATTCGGGAATTTGGGGTATTTTAGGAGAAGGAACATTGGAATTCTCTGGAGCGTTTAAAGATTTCTTTGAAGAAGAAGACAACTGGTTTCCCTCAAAGCTTTATATTAAGGGAGAGAGAGAAGGGAGGTTATCCCGCTCAGAATTCTAAGGGAAATATCAGCCGTTGGATCTGTGCATTGCCGTTGGATGCAGGGGACAAGACGCCTCCTAGAGTAATTAATAACGCTTCGTGAACTGCGAAGCGTCAAAAGTAATTATGAAGTGCAATTAAGTCATATTCCCACACGTGTGGGTCAAATATCAATTGTCTTTATCTCTTAAAAGTTAAAACCCCATTTTTTCTCCTCGGATGGGAGGGAAAAACTGAAGTTTTGAGGGGCTATTGTGGGGACAAAGGCCCAGAACCATACATCTTAGGCTGTGGGCTTATTTCGAGGAGCTTCATGAGCCGAGCAGGGCTGCATTTATTAAATGTTCTATTTCAAAAAGATTCATACGTGGGAAACAAAGGAATTCTATCCGAGGAGGATCTCGTCCTCGGATAAGAAGAGTATAGTTCAAGTGTGTATGCCATCGATTGGAGTGGCCCTCCTGGAAGCTCCGATGACAGAGGTGGCCTTTGTGAACTTACTGGAAAGGAAAAGATCCGAAAATATTTGAAGAAAAGTTGCTACCACCACATTAAATGCCTTGCAACTACTTTTCTGGCCGCATTTATGTGGAGAAGACCTCTGAACAGTGCTACCTAAACTATTACAGCTCACAGGGAAGCCAAAGAAGATGTCTGATAGGACAAGTAATCAAGGAATGTCTTAGATGAGTGACAAGTGTAAGGTTAGGATGATTAGAGGGGGACTACATAATGCACCAGACCTTCCATGAGAGGGGGACGGACTTTTAGAAAAAGAATGTGATTTATATGATACGAAGTCTCCTCGGATTGAACCAAGAACCTATTTATACACAGTTATCCCAATATGCTTTTTCTCTCTTTTTGTTTTAGCTTTTTGATTTGTTTTATAGAATAGTTTAAACGCTGTCCACGCCATTCATACCTAATTCTTTAACCCACTCTCTACAAATTTATTGTATTGGGCTTATTGGGCCCAAGTCCTATACGTTTTGGACTTAAGGCTACGATTTGTGACCTTACATGTATTAAGTCACATAACTTATGAGCTTATTTTTTCTCAAAAAAAAAAAAAAAAAAAACTCATGAATTAAACAAGTCTCATGACTCATTTTTTTTTAGTCTCTTCTATGGCTAGTTAATGACAAGAGGATTAATTTTTTTTAAAAAATATATCACAATATTTGTATTTGTAAAATTTGGTTTTACAAGCCCTCACCAAATCCAGTGTTATTATTATTTATATTGCTTACTTTATGATTTGGTGCATGTAATTGTGATAAAATATAATTATCTTGTTGATCATATAATTGATATAAATTGATAATTAATTAATAATTTTGTTACATATTTAATAAAAGATAATTAATTAATAATTTTGTTACATATTTAATAAAAGGGTCTGAAACATATTTTTCAATTGACATGAGAACAATTTGAATACATAGGGTTCAAAACCAGATTTTTAGCTTTAGCATTTTTCTTTTTGAATATATCAAGGTTTAAAATTTAAAGAGATGAACCACTTGGCCTGCACTTTAATTAATGTAATATATAAACACACACACAAAATTATAAAATCTTGCTGTTTACATGTTGGAAAATTTATATTTAGAGAATCTAATAAAAAGTTAAATATATAATTATTTAATAGGATGGTAGACTTTGTCATTACATTTACATGTTAGATTCGGCTTAGAAGCATGATCTTTCAGAACCTATCCAATGCCGAGTACTATTTCATAAGAAAGTTTCATTAAAGCAAAATCTAAAGCCACGAGAAAAAAAAAAAATTTCTAAGATCTAATCTATTTCTTTTATTAAAAAAAATGTGGGCTAAAACCACAATAACACATATACTCTTTTGTAGGAAAAATTTGTAAAATAATGATATGGTGACGGTTATGTTGGCCACCCCTGGATTAAAGTGAAATCTAGAGTCCAATCCTATTCCAAATGAACCCAAACTTGTTAAATTTAAATTTAAATTTATTCAGCAGAAAATATATATATATATATTGTAATTTATTTTTTTCATTTCAAGTATCAATTAACAGATATTAACAAAAAAAAAAAAAACATATTCATTAACATAATTGAGAAAATAAATCATTGTACAAGCATTTAAATGTTGACTATAAACCTGAAAATTTTCAAAAAAGAAATCTACATTTGTTTTGGTTTATTTTATGAATTTGTACAATGCTTTTTTTTTTCTTTTTTAATTTCAATTTGTACTTCTGTATACCTTAAAATGTTCCTTGAATTTTGAGTCATTATCTTCGGGATTTTCAAAATCTGTACTCCATATATATATATATATATAAAGAAAAATTTAGACCATTTGTGGAATATGCTACTTTCTTATATTGGTCTAGAACCATATAGCCATTGGTAGTGGCTGCAAATTCCCTTCCCCCCCCTCCCCCAACTCCCCGCCCTTGTTTATGTTCTAATTTGTATATAGACTGAAAAAAGCTTTAATGTCCTCATTTTTGTAACTTCAATTTTTTTCTTCTTATAATTTATATTGTGGCACAAGGAGCTTCTTTCTTTCTTTCTTTTTTTTAATTACCCATTTCAATGATGCTACAATGTTCTACAAAGAACCTATATCTTTCTTTTCTTTCTGAAATCTCAGCATTTCTAGCATCTATGTTTTTCGATTAATAAATAAATAAAAATAAATGGAAATGTTCACATTTTATATTAGTAACCTAATTATGTTACTAAACCACATGTTTGTATGTACAAAATAAAAATGTTGCAGGTGGATAGGATGGTTAACAAAGTTGAAAATTTTGCAAAAGGAAGACAAGGAAAAGAGGGATGCCATAGACACAAAGAACCAAGCTAACTCAGTTTTATACCATACTAGAAGCAACTAAAAGAGCTGGGAGATAATGTTCCTAGCTCGACAAGGAGAATGTAGAGGCTAAAGTGAATGAGGTCAAGTGGTGCGGACACGAGGTACAAGCCCCCAATTACACATACGTATAGGAGGAAGAGCAAAAAGAAAGCGGCCCAATCTGTGGCTTTATGGATGGAACCAATTAGTTATTGGGCTTGAGACTAAACAAGCCCAAGCATTTAATAATTAGGGTTTCTTTAGGGTTTCGTTATGCATTTTTATTGTTGGCTATTTAAACAACTTTTTGGGATTATTGTAAGACAGTTTTGAGAATTATTAAAAAAAACGTTTGTTTTCTTTCACTGGTGCCAACTCCAGTTTGCTTGGTGCTGACTCCAAGCAGCCCTTAGGTGCTGACTCCTAGGGTTTATCTTTTATTCTATTGTTAGTGTGGTTGTCCTACGTCAGTTTTGGTATCAGAGCAGACTTCCGGTCCATACAACACAACCGTAGACAACCAATTGAAAGCAAAACCATCAAAAGAGCAAGCCAGTCAAAGATGACATTACCTTTCAAGTTTTTGCCCCATGAGATCTTGGACAAGCCCAAACCAGCCCTGGCAATCCGTGTATACCCCGCAGCCCCACATGAGTTTTTCATCCCCAAGCCAACAGAGAAGTCAGTGACGCCTCCCAAGCCGGTGACCACCATCCGTGCCCGCCTCTGATCACAGAACCCACACCCACAAACCCAAAAAAAAAAAAAAAAAAACCACGCAAGCCATCAGCCACAAGCCGAGACCCACAAATCAACCCTCAGCCGCCGCAACCCATCAGCCACCAGCTGCAGACCCATCAGCCACCGCCGCCGACACCATCTTCGCCCCTGACCACGCCGCTGAGGACGTCAGCCACCGCCGACGCAAGCCCCGAGACAGGCAGCTGCCACTCCGTCACCGTCATCCCTGTCTTCGCGCCGCCACAGTCGTCGACCTTCTTCTTTTCTTCCTTGCAAGAGCCGATCCTCTTCCTTCTTCTTCTTCTCCATCGCCGAGCCTGTTATGATGTTTCTTTCAGTTTTTGTGGTTTTCTTTTTTTTAGTCTGTACCGTGAGTTCCTTTTGAAGTCCTTTATTTGAATTTCTTTTAAGTCCATGTCTGTAGTGTCTTAAAGCAACAGTGTATTTTATTATTTTTGCAAAAAAAAAAAAAAAAAAAAAAATTCAAAGGAAAAGAAAAAAAAAAAAAGTATTGTTATTGTGACAGCCCATTGCATGTATTGGGCCTTTAAATTGTTCATCCACAGGTACACTTGTTCAAGTAAGATCCATTCACTTGAAAAGCTAAGCCCATGACTATCTAGTGCAATAAGTTGGCCACTGACCAGGGTACGATTCTTACTCTCTTTTTGGTGGATTCAATTTTGTCTCATTGAAAGATATTATCTTTATATTTTTTATGTGCATATCCCACCATACCCCACTGGCCTACCCATTTTGTTCTCAAGTTCGCTATTTTATTATTTGTGCTTTCTTTCAGTACCCATTCTAAAAGTCCAAAAAAAAATATATATATCTCTCTTTGAAATATCTTATTCTCATTATTAATTGTGGAGCTTATTAGAATTTGACTCATATTTGGGCTATCTTTCAATATTGTGAACCCTGTCACTACTTGACTGCAATTTACTCCTTTGATTCATTGATCTAATCTCTACATGCACTCTTGCTTGACCTTAATTTTACATTGAGAATTTGTTACTTGAACTTTTGTGAATCTCAATTGCATTCATAAATATAGTGTGCATGCATTTACGTAGTGGTCGCATCATGTCAAACTCTGAACATCAATCCACTTCTGAACCTAGGCCCTCCTTAGAGCAAATCATAGAAGACCTATCAAAAAATGTCCGTAATTTAATGGATAGGGTTGAGCAAATTGAGGCATCTCAAAGAGAGACCATTAACCATGAAGGAGATAACATGCTTAGGCAAAATCACCACGGTTACTTTAATAGGGCTCCAAACTTTGAACATGATCACTATAATCACAATGACCCTAGGGATTTTGACGATAGGATGTTCAAGGAAAAGATAGAAGCACCCACCTTTGATGGCTGCCTAGACCCATGGGTTTTCATTGATTGGTTACGTCAGATGGATAAATTCTTTGACTACTACCATTGGGCTGAGAATAAGAAAGTGAGGTATGCCAAGATGAAGTTAATTGGAAGAGCCGGCCTCTTTTGGGAGGACCTTGAGGATACCCTTAGGCGACGACATGAGCCCCCCATAACTGATTGGCTTGAGATGAAGGGTGCACTCTCAAGGAATTATCTTCCTTCAACTTATAGGAGCTCCCTCCTTGAGGAATGGGATCGCCTAAAGCAAGGCATTGCTCCTGTGGCTGAATATATAGAGAAGTTCAAGGAGTTCAAGAGGCGAATTCGAGTAGTCGAGGAAGAGGTTGTCACACTCAATAGGTTCAACAAAGGTTTAAATGCTAACCTACTAGGCGAGATTATCACCCGAGGAGTCACTACCTTAAGAGAAGCATATGACCTCGCTAGGAATTGTGAATTAGCATCCAAATCTATCTTTTGGCGACGTTCTGAGCTCCGAAGTGTGCCCACCAACCCTCAAACTTTTGGTAGCAAACCTAGACTTGCCTTACCCCCTAAGGCCAACCCCAATAGGGAAAGAGGACAAGGGAAAAGGTGTGGTCAATGAGCCTTCAAGATTAGGTTCTCGCCTCCAATGCTTCAAATGCAATGGGGTTGGACACATCGCAACTAGGTGTCCCTCTAAGACCCTTGTCATTCAAGAGGATGATGAAAAGGTAGAAGATGTTGAGGAGCTGGTGTATGATCCAAATGTTGAAGAAACCCAAAATGTTGAAGCAGAATGGGAAGATGATCCTAGCTACCTCGCATGCATTAGAGCCATTTCTCCCCAGGTTGATGATTTCAAGAACTTTGGTGTCCCTAGAGTGAATGTGGTAAGGTGTGCTTTAGCAGAGCAAAGAGGCACTGATGATTGGCGAAGGAGTGCCATCTTTCAAACTTACACTAAGTGTGGAGACAAAACTTGCAAGGTTATCATAAATAGTGGAAGTTGCATTAATGCAGTATCTTCTAGCGTTGTTTCCCGCCTAGGCTTGAAATTGACCCCATACCCTAACCCATATAAAGTTTATTGGGTAGATACCTCCTCCATAGCCATAAAAGAAAGATGTGTTGTCCCACTTCAATTCCTCACCTACAAGGCTGAAATATGGTGTGACGTAATTCCCATAGATGTAGGGCATATCATCTTAGGTAGACCTTGGCTTTATGATTTGGATGTCACCCTTCATGGGCGATCCAACTCTTGCTCATTTCTGTTTGAAGGTAAGAAAATTGTGCTCAATCCTTTGAAACCCAAGCCCATCGACATGAGCAAGAAGACAGAAGCACCAAAGGCGAAGGGCCTAAACATCATAAGCCCAAAGGCATTTGAAAGGGTAGCTGTCCAAGAATCTATTGTGTTTGTCTTAGTTGCTAGGGAACTTCATGGAGAGACCCGTGTGGAGCAACCTGAAGAAATGAAGTCAGTGCTTCAAGGATTTAAGGATGTTTTCCCTGAAGAACTCCCCGATCATTTACCACCCATGCGTGACATACAACACGCCATAGATTTTGTGCCCGGAGCGACCCTACCTAACTTGCCTCACTATAGGATGAGCCCTGCAGAGCATGCCGAGTTGCAAAGGCAAGTAGAAGAATTACTTAGGAAGGGTTTTGTTCGTGAAAGCATGAGTCCTTGTGCAGTCCCTGCACTCTTAACTCCAAAGAAAGATGGAACTTGGAGGATGTGTGTTGATAGTCGTGCCATCAACAAGATCACTGTGAAATATCGTTTTCCTATCCCTCGATTGGATGACATGTTGGATATGATGGCTGGAGCAACGATCTTCTCCAAAATAGACTTGAAAAGCGGCTATCATCAAATTAGGGTTCGTTCTGGTGATGAGTGGAAAACTGCCTTCAAGACGAAAGATGGTTTATATGAGTGGATGGTCATGCCTTTTGGATTGTCCAACGCTCTTAGTACCTTTATGAGAGTGATGACTCAGGTGCTCAAGCCTTTTATGGGGAAATTCTTGGTTGTGTACTTTGATGACATCCTCATCTATAGTAAGTCTAGGGAGCAACACTTCGACCACCTAACTCAAGTTTGTACTACCCTTAGGAATGAGAGTTTATATGGTAACCTCAAGAAGTGCTCTTTCTTCACCGATAGAGTCGTCTTCTTAGGTTTCATAGTATCCTCTGAGGGAGTTTCTGCTGACCCCCAAAAGGTTCAAGCGATTGTGGAGTGGCCCGAGCCCAAAAATATCCATGAAATTCGAAGCTTCCATGGGCTCGCTTCCTTTTATCGCCGATTCATCAAGGGGTTTAGCACCATTATGTCCCCCATCACTGACTGCATGAAACAAGGGGATTTTGTGTGGACTAAAGCTGCTGCTAAGGCTTTCAATGAGGTAAAGCAAAAGATGACTGAGGCACCTGTCATGCGCCTCCCTAATTTTACCAAGCCTTTTGAAGTGGAATGTGATGCCTCAGGTATTGGTATAGGAGGAGTACTTAGTCAAGAGCGTCACCCAATTGCTTATTTCAGTTAAAAGTTGAATGACGCTAAGCAAAAGTACTCCACATATGACAAAGAGTTTTATGCCATTATTCGAGCTCTTTGGCATTGGCGCCATTACCTGTTGTCTCAAGAATTTGTTATCTACTCTGATCATGAAGCTTTGCGCTATCTCCATTCCCAAAAGAAGCTGAATTTTAGGCATGGTAGTTGGGTTGAATTTCTGCAACGCTACCACTTTGTAGTGAAGCATAGGGCGGGAGTTGAGAATAAGGCTGCTGATGCACTAAGTCGAAGGGTGTCTTTGCTATCCATCATGAGTGTTAAGGTTACTGGGTTTGAACGACTCAAGGATGATTATGAGTCATGCCCGGATTTTGGGGAGCTCTACACTAACCTAAGTAATGCCCCACGGCCAATCCTGGATGATTATACCCTTCAAGATGGTTACTTGTTCAAGGCCAACAAGTTATGTATTCCTCGGTCGTCAATGAGAGATTTCCTAGTTTGGGAGATACATGCGGGAGGCCTTGCAGGTCATTTTGGCCGAGACAAGACAATTGAGGAAGTGGAACGTCAATTCTATTGGCCTGGTCTTAAGAGGGGTGTTGCCAAGATAGTTGGTCAGTGTCGTACATGTCAACTAGCCAAACATCGTGAGCAAAACACTGGCCTGTACACACCTCTACCTGTGCCAGATCGCCCGTGGCAGGATGTGAGTATGGACTTTGTGTTAGGTTTGCCCCGCACCTTTAGGAAGCATGATTCCATTCTAGTAGTTGTTGATCACTTCTCCAAGATGGCTCATTTCCTACCATGTTCTAAAACCTCTGATGCTTCTAAGATTGCAAAGCTCTACTTTGATGAGATTGTCAAACTTTATGGTCTTCCCAAAACCATAGTGTCTGATAGGGATGTTCGCTTCATGAGTTATTTTTGGAAGACCTTGTGGCATTTAGTGGGCACCAAATTGAAATTTTTCACGGCATTTCATCCTCAAACTGATGGTCAAACTGAGGTGGTTAATCGTAGTCTAGGCAACCTTCTTTGGTGTCTAGTGGGTGAAGCCAATCGAAATTGGGATTCAATTCTTCCTGTAGCTCAACTTGCATATAATAGCTCTATCAATAGGTCTATAGGCGCTAGTCCTTTTGAGGTTGTGCATGGATATACACCTAGGAAGCCCTTAGATCTTTTGCCCATGTCCCCACATGTTAGGATTTCTGAGTCTGCTGAGGCATTTGCACGACATATTCATGATTTGCATAATGAGGTTCGCAAAAAAATTCAGGCAAGTAATTCTCAATATAAAATTCATGCTGACACTCATAGGCGTCATGCAGAGTTTCAGGTAGGGGATTATGTCATGATTCGGATTCAACCTGAACGGTTTCCCTCTGGGGCCGTTAAGAAATTGCAGGCTTGTAGTGCCGGACCATTCAAGGTATTGAGACGAATGGGCCCAAATGCATATGTCATTGACCTTCCTCATGATTATGGTATTAGCTCCTCCTTTAATATTGAGGATCTAGTTGCTTATAAAAGCCCCACAGCTATTCCTGATACCCCTTTTGATGAGTCTTTGCCTAATCCTATTGATGCCCCTATTCCCACCCCTGTACCCTTAAATTTGCCCTATGCACATAAAGAATCTATTGATGCTATTTTAGATGAGCAGATTGTTTCTACCAGGGATGGAGGAGTTCACCGTTTCTTAGTTCGGTGGCGAGGGCGACCAGATTCTGATTGCACATGGATTACTCGAGATGAGCTGCTGCGACTGGATCCTGACTTGCTGGAGTACTATCAGAGCTCTTCAGATTTCCACTCAACGGGGTCGAGTTCTTCCCACCCGGGGGGAGTTGGTGCGGACACGAGGTACAAGCCCCCAATTACACATACGTATAGGAGGAAGAGCAAAAAGAAAGCGGCCCAACCTGTGGCTTTATGGATGGAACTTATTAGTTATTGGGCTTGAGACTAAACAAGCCCAAGCATTTAATAATTAGGGTTTCTTTAAGGTTTCGTTATGCATTTTTATTGTTGGCTATTTAAACAACTTTTTGGGATTATTGTAAGACAGTTTTGAGAATTATTAAAAAAAACGTTTGTTTTCTTTCACTGGTGCCGACTCCAGTTTGCTTGGTGCTGACTCCAAGCAGCCCTTAGGTGCTGACTCCTAGGGTTTATCTTTTATTATATTGTTAGTGTGGTTGTCCTACGTCATCAAGGATGCCATCTCTGGTGGATCTACCCAAGCCATTAAAGAAGCAATGGCTGTCCTAAATCAAGAAATTATGTAACTATGGTAGTCAATGTTGATATGAATTTGAATTGGATTGTCTATTAGCTTTTTTCGGATTGACTTCTTTGCATTTATGGCAACTATTGTTTAGCCTTGAATTATGTTAGAGTTGAGAGAGAACTCTTTCATATAGAGTTATTTGGGTGTATTGGGGTTTGGGCTTGTGAGAGTGGTTCTACACCATCTTTGTACTCTCCATATTTGTTAGTGAAACTTTCTCCTTGTCACCGCCCGTGAATGTAGGCCAAAGGCCGAACCACGTAAATTCTTGGTGTTCTCTCTGGTGTGGTTGTCTATTTTTCTTTTATTCTTTTATTTTTCCTCATAATAATTATTTGTTAGATCTTTCTAAAGCCATAATATTTTTATAAATAAAACTTATGCGGAAGTGCCATCTAGATACTCTTTCCTGCAATAGTCAATCTATAGTCAACCCAGCCAACTTAGTGTTGGGTTGCTTCTGCTATTACACTTGGGATTAATTGGAAAAAAGCTAACGGCGATGATATGATCAATGCAGATTTCACAAATATCGAGCAACTCTTAGAACTTCAATTCTGACCATGCATACTTGCATATTTGAGTGATTTTTATGTTAGTTTGTACCGGATATGTTGATTTGTGATTTTGGAAAGTATGATGTGATATTTTCAAATGTGATTAGAGAATGGGTAGTTTTTAATGGCATAGGCAAGAGGTTTAGTCTCTTCTATGGCACAAGCAAAGCAAATTTCAAGTCTTGGCACTTAGACATTCGTGCTCAGAAGTCTTCAGCTTCTCGGCCAGATGAGCCTTTTCCTCTTTCAGGGTCCCGAGAGCCTTCTCAACTTCGCGCCGAGAGTGGGACTCAGCCTCATATCTGTTATGGGCATTTCGAACCCACTCTTCGGCCACATAAACTTGTTGAGTGACCTGCATAACAATAGCAGAGGGGTCGCACATGTAAAAATAAGCGTAATAGCATCGATAGAAGTAAGAGTTTGTTAACGTTTAATTTGGAAAATAAAATTAGCTTACCAGGGCAAGATCTTTCTTCAATGACATAAAGAGCTTCAGCTGCCTGGTACGTCTAAGAGCCTTCGAGTCTCGTGGGAGTAGAAGGGGCTGCTCTAAAGCTTGCGCAAGATGGGCCGCATGGCTTCGCTGAGACTCCCTAATAGTGGCATCCCAGGGAATATGGACTCCATCTAATTCTATCCGTGGGGCCTAGGAGCGCGGTTGTATGCGCACTTCAGCATCTTCCCTGCTGTCAACAGAGCTGGCCCTATTATCCTTCGGATCTTTGGTTTTCTGTTGTTTAGGGCCCTTCGAAGGGATCACTTCACCTTCTTCTATATCCTGTATTGGTCTCTTCTTCTTCAAATTCGGGAGGGCGTGTAGTCCAAGATCAGCAGGAAGAGGAGGCGGAGGGGGTAGATTGACAGGAGCCTGAGTTTGGGATGTGCCTTTCGGGGCTCCCTTTTTGCTCCTATTGGCTACTAAGCCTTTCAGGGACGGTCTTCCTTTCGTGCTCATCTCTCCTTTTTCTTCTAAACTTATATCAACCTAGGTAATAACTAATTTAGGCTGAATAGCTGCGGAAAGTTTGTCGGATTCGGTCTCAGAATCCGAGAGCTGCACAGGCCTTTCTGGTATGCCTTCTTCTCCTTCAAAGCGGAACTGATCTATTTCCTCTTCTAGTGACAGCCGCGAGGAAGCGATTTCCTCTTCTTCTGCAGCTTCTGCTCCGAGAGGGACTTGTTGCAATGGTAGTACGAGCTGAGGAGGGATTTGAGGGATTGGTAGTCTGACGGGAGGAAGATCGTCTCGGGCTAGAAAGTCTGGTTTCGACACGTCGATACGGTCAATCCGAGGATCACCAGCTCTGATGGCGTGATCGATTTCCTGAAAGATCCTCAAAATGGGATCGAAATCTAAGATCAAGTGAACGGCTCGTAGTTGTCGATCCTCGCTCACGAAAATTTCTGACCGAAGAAGATAGTTGAGGGCCACCACGTTGGTATGACTAAGCCAAGGAGCAATAAGCCTCCTATCTGCAGAAGTAACCAAGAAGCCAGATACGGTTAGACAATGAAAGTCCATTATCAAAAGAAATTACAATGGGAAATATGGGTGGGGGTTAAAAATCTAAATCCTATGTTAAGGGATCTAACTTTAAGGTATCCCACCTGTCTCTCTCTCCCGGGTTGGGTAGGGTCGACCATCGTGCCATGCCCCTGAAGCGATGAGGTAGTCATCTTTCATCTCTTTGTTGAACTTGGGAAGGCATGAGATGAGCCTGACAATGGACGACTTGGATTTGAGGTAAAACCCTCCGTCGGTTTGTGAGTGGCATTCGTACAGATGAACCACGTCGTGCCATGTGAGGCCTAAGTGAAGATGCCGATCAAGAGCATCAATGCAACCTAGAATCCTAAATATATTAGGTGCACACTGATGAGGGCATAGCCTATGGTTAATAAGGTATTCTCGGGTTATCATACCCATAGGAAGGGTCATTCCCCCTTCTATGAAGGCTATTATAGGAATGACCATTTCTCCTGCCTCTCTAAGTAGAACGATTTCTTCTAAGGAACAATATCGCAGGCCAACTGCCTGGGGTATATGGTATTTTTGTTTAAAAGCTTTTATTTTTGCGGGGGAATCTACTAGACACTCAAATCTACCCATTTTTACAACCTAAAACGAAGTAGTTGAATTTTGAAAATAAGGAAGCAAGAACTGGCAGGCTGAGGAGAAAGGCCGAGAAGACAAATACAAATATAAAATGATTTTGCATCAACAGTGTATATGAAATAAGTTTTTAGCGCCATAAAAGTGCATCAAACGTCTTACTTTCAAGTTTTAATTAGCAGTAGAACTACTTAAATTAGTGGACTGGAAACTAACTAATTATTAACAGTTCAATATTTTTTTGCGATCTTATTTGCCTCAATTCAACCTTTCCGTTTGCTTTAAGGTTTATGGTAAGGAAAAGTCAATGTGGCCATGTGGGCTTTGACAAAAGGGAATGGTTGTATCTACTCTTTGAAGGACTGGATGGGCCTCCTTCAGCACATTGGTTCGTGGAGTTAATACTCCCTAACTTAGGGAGTATTAACTCCCTAAGCACTGGATTCTTCCAAACCTAGAATTATCCAAAGACAACAACAAAAAGTTTATTATAGTTTACCTACGAAAGGCTTTGAAGGAATTTTCTCTGACCTATTATATTATTATTCATAAAATTATTCATGTGTATTGTGGGGACAAAGGCCCAGAACCATACATCTTGGGCTGTGGGCTTATACCGAGGAGCTTCATGAGCCGAGCAGGGCTGCATTTATTAAATGTTCTATTTCAAAAAGATTCATACGTGGGAAACAAAGGAATTCTATCTGAGGAGGATCTCGTCCTTGGATGAGAAGAGTATAGTTCAAGTTTGTATGCCATCGATTGGAGTGGCCCTCCTGAAAGCTCCGATAATAGAGGTGGCCTTTGTGAACTTACTGGAAAGGAAAAGATCCGAAAATATCTGAAGAAAAGCTGCTACCACCAAATTAAATGCCCTGCAACTACTTTTCTGGCCGCATTTATGTTGAGAAGACCTCTGAACAGTGCTACCTAAACTATTACAGCTCACAAGGAAGCCAAAGAAGATGTCTGATGGGACAAGTAATCAAGGAACGTCTTAGATGAGTAACAAGTGTAAGGTTAGGATGATTAGAGGGGGACTACATAATGCACCAGACCTTCCATGAGAGGGGGGACGGACTTTTAGAAAAAGAATGTAATTTATATGATACGAAGTCTCCTCGGATTGAACCAAGAACCTATTTATACACAGTTATCCCAATATGCTTTTTCTCTCTTTTTGTTTTAGCTTTTTGATTTGTTTTATAGAATAGTTTAAACGTTGTCCACGCCATTCATACCTAATTCTTTAACCCACTCTCTACAAATTTATTGTATTGAGCTTATTGGGCCCAAGTCCTATACGTTTTGGACTTAAGGCTACGATTTATGACCTTACAATTGGCGCCGTCTGTGGGGAGAATTTGTGTAATAGAGAGTGCGACGTTTGACCATGGTAGGATCAGGTCCCCATCAACAGGAGTCCAGGGGCTCTCATCAACAAGATGCCTTCCATAACCTTGAACGTAGAAGAGATAAAGAGGGTAGCCTGCATATCACACAGACTAACAGAAGTCACCCTCAAATAGGGAGTCACTTCCCTCAGGGGCAAAGTAACAGAGCCATGCAAAGGGAAATTGATGATTTAAAGCAGAAGCTACGCCATGCACACCAACGACGAACTCCTTTCAGTTCTGGCATTTCCTCCAATGATGAAGAGGATATCACTTATAGACGCAGGTCTAGGACACTACCAAGCGAGTCTTTTTCTTGTGACGAGGAAAACGTTCACAAGCCGAAACGTAAAAGCCCACCTCTTAAGGGCTTGGGAAATGACGCCATGAGTAAGGCGTTGAATCAAATCTCTAGATCCCCCTTTACGCATCGGATTGAGAGGGCAGAACTTCCTCGATGATTCCATCAACCCACTTTCACCACTTACAATGGCCGAACGGATCCAGTAGAGCACGTGAGTCAGTTCAACCAAAAAATGACTATCCACTCTAAAGACGAAGCTTTGATGTGCAAGGTTTTTCCCTCTAGTTTGGGACCCGTGGCCATGAGGTGGTTCGATGGGTTGAAGGCTAACTCCATAGACTCATTTAAGGAACTTACGTAGGCTTTTGGCTCTCGTTTTATCACATGCAGCAGGGTACCTCGTCCTTTGGACTCATTACTGTCTCTATCCATGCGGGAAGGGGAGACCTTGAAAACGTACTCGAACAGGTATTGGGAGATGTAAAATGAAATAGATGGTGACTTTGAGGACGTGGCCATCAGTACTTTTAAAGGCGGCCTACCTACCGAGCATGGTTTAAGGAAGTCCCTCACTGGTAAACCTGTTACTAGCGTGCGTCAGCTTATGGATCGGATAAGTAAGTACAAGAGAGTTGAAGAAGACTAGCAGCAAGGAAAGGGTAAAGCAAAAGTTAACCCTCAGGAGCGGAGGGATTTCAAGTCGGACCGATTCAACAACAATCGGCTTCGGAGAGAGTTCGCTGGGCAGTCAGATTCTGCCAACACCCAAGTAGTCAACGCGGTATTCCGAGAACCAGTGCATCAGATCTTGGAAAAAATTAAGAACGAATCGTTCTTTAAATGGCTGAACAAAATGGCTGAGAACCCCATGAGGCGTAACCAAAACCTTTATTGCCAATACCATCAAGACCAAGGACATACTACTGAAGATTGCAGGAATTTATGGGACCATTTGGACCAGCTAGTCCGAGAAGGAAGGTTGAAGGATCTGTTGCATCATTCCAGCAGCCAAGCAAGACAGGCTAGGGTTGATTCTAGAAGAGGTGCTTCCTCAGGTTCTCCCTTGGGAAAGATAAATGTCATCTTCGCTGCCCTAGGGAGAACAGGATCCTGTCCATTCAGAGTAATGTCTGTGGCTCGGTTACTCGCCGAGGACAGTAATCTGGAGTAAAAAACAACCAGGATGGAAATCCAACCAGTTCTGGGTTTTTCAGACGAGGACAAGGTCGGAACTATCCAACCCCATGACGATGCCTTGGTGGTCACACTTAGGATAGGTGGGTATGATGTGAAGAGGGTGTTGGTGGACCAAGGGAGTGTCGTAGATGTTATGTATCCTGACTTGTTTAAGGGTTTGGGGTTGAAGCCGGAGGATCTAACCGCCTATGATTCCCCCCTGGTAAGTTTTAAGGGAAGAACCGTTATGCCAAAAGGTCAGATTAGGCTACCTGTACAGACCGGTCCTGAGGTGGTGGAGGTGGATTTCATTGTGGTGGATGTTTATTCACCTTATACGACCATCGTAGCCAAACCTTGGCTTCACACTCTAGGAGTTGTCTCCTCTACTCTGCATCAAAGGGTGAAGTATCTGTCCAAGGGTCAGGTTAAAGAAATCCTTGGAAGCCAATCTATGGCTAGACAATGCTTGGTGGCTGCCATATCTCATCAACCCGAGGTTGAATCGTCGATAGCTACTGAGGAAAGTTCATAGCAATTAAAAACTCCAAAGTTGCCTATCAATGGGCAGTCTGAGGAGGCAAAATGTGATGACTTAGAAAAGATCGCTATAGGAGATAATCTAGAGAAATATTTTCAAGTCAGATCTCAGTTGCCTTCTCACGAGAGGGAGGAGTTGATAGAACTTCTTAAGAAGAATGTTGATGTATTTGCCTGGAGCGCTTACGAGGCCTCGGGGGTGGATCCGACCTTTATCTGTTATCACTTAAACGTTAACCCATCCATTACTCCAAAAAAGCAACCACCTCGACGTCCATCCAAGGAGCATGCAGATGCTGTTAAGGAAGAGGTGAAGAAGCTTAAGCAAGCATGGGCTATCAAGGAAGTGTTTTACCCTGAATGGTTGGCTAATACTGTGGTGGTAAAGAAGAAGAATGGCAAGTGGCGAATGTGCGTGGACTTTACGAATCTAAATAAAGCCTGCCCAAAAGATCCTTTCCCCATGCCACGAATAGATCAGTTGATGGATGCGACAGTGGGTCATCCTCGGATAAGCTTCTTAGACGCCTTCCAAGGATACCACCAAATACCCTTAGCCTTGGAAGACTAGGAGAGGACCGCTTTTGTCACCCCCATTGGAAACTACCATTACAAGGTGATGCTTTTCGGTCTAAAAAACGCAGGATCAACATATCAAAGGATGATGACGAGAATGTTCGAGCCTCAATTAGAGAGAAGCATTGAGGTTTACATAGACGACATGGTGGTGAAAAGCAAGGTGGTGTCCGAGCACGTTGATGACCTCGGAAACATCTTTGAAATTTTGAGGAAACACAAGTTGCGCCTAAACGCTTCCAAGTGCTCGTTTAGTGTGGGATCAGGCAAATTCCTAGGATACATGGTAACTCACAGAGGAATCGAAGTCAATCCCAATCAAATTAAGGCGATTAACAATCTACACTCTCCTCATAATCCCAAGGAGGTCCAGAAACTTACTGGTATGACTACCGCCTTGAATCGGTTTATCTCTCGTTCAGCAGATAGATGCCGGCCCTTCTTCACTCTTGATGAAGAAGTGGAAGGGATTCGAATGGTCCGAGGAGTGCCCTAAGGCCTTCCAGCAGCTTAAGGAGTATCTTTCTCAGCCTCCCATCATGTCCAGTCCTTAGGGGGATGAGGTTTTGTTTGCCAACATCGCCGTGGCCCCTCATGCAGTAAGTTTGGTGTTGATCCGGGTTGACGGTGGCGTGCAACGGCCGGTTTACTATGTTAGCAAATCGTTACATGAGGCCGAGGTGCGCTATTTACCATTGGAGAAAGCCATCTTGGCTGTGGTACATGGTACGCGGAAGCTTCCCCACTATTTTCAGGCACACACTGTTATCGTCTTGACTCAGCTCCCGCTTAGGGTTGTACTTCGAAGTGCTGACTACACGGGCAGGATTGCTAAATGGGGTACAATTCTAGGGGCTTTTGACATCAAGTACATGCCTTACACCTCTATCAAGGGTCAGATCCTCGTAGACCTGGTAGCCGAATTTACTGAAACCCCATTAGAAAATGTGCTAGCACCGCAGCACATGGATGAAAAATCGGTTGGCATCATTTCCCTGCAAGAACCTCTAGGCTGGAAAGTGTATGTCGATGGTGCAGAAAATCAAAGGGGCTCTGGAATGGGGCTAGTTCCGGTCTCTCCTGAACAACTCACGATAGAGAAATCGTTGAGATTGGGCTTCTCGGCCACTAATAACGAGGCCGAGTACGAAGCCTTGTTGGAAGGAATGTCCATGGTTCAGAGAATAGGGGGAAAAGAAGTAAAGATATTTTCAGACTCCAGATTAGTTGTTGGTCAAGTAAAGGGCGAATTAGAAGCAAGGGATGAAAGAATGCAGAAGTATTTAAGTTAAGTCAAATAGTTACGGTCAAAATTTAAATCATTCAGTCTGCTGCACATCCCTAGAAGCAGTAACACACATGCAGACTCCCTTGCTACACTTGCAACCTCCTCGGCGTAGAGCTTACCTCGAGTTATCCTCGTAGAAGACTTGTACAAATCAGCAGAGGCAGGAGAAAAGTTGGCCCAGATTTGTCAGGTCCGAGTGGGACCTAGCTGGATGGACCTCATTATATTATTTTTGAGAGAAGACCTTTTACCGGAAAGTAAATTGGAGGCTAAAAAAGTATGAAGAAAAGCACCTCGCTTCTGGTTGTCCGAGGATCAAAAGTTGTACAAGCGCTCTTTTTCTGGACCATATATACTATGTATTCACCCTGAAGCGTCAGAAGTCGTCCTAGAAGAGTTACACGAGGGTATTTGTGGGAGCCACACTAGAGGCACGTCTTTATCTCATAGGGTCATCATGCAAGGCTACTGGTGGCCAAATATGCGAAGAGAAGCACATGAGTACGTAAAGAAGTGCGACCAATGCCAAAGATTCGCACCAAACATACACCAACCAGGAGGGATTCTCAATCCGCTGACCAACCCTTGGCCATTTGCTCAATGGGGCTTGGATATTGTCGGGGCTTGGATATTGTCGAGCCTTTTCCCAAAGCAGCGGGGAACAAGAGATATCTGCTGGTCGACACCGACTATTTTACTAAGTGGGTTGAAGTCGAGCCTTTATCAAACATCAGAGATGTGGACGTTAAGAAATTTATTTGGAGGAGGATCATCACTCGGTTCGGGGTCCCTCGCACTCTTATCTCGGACAATAGTCTTCAGTTTGACAATAAGGCCTTCAGGAGATACTGCGACGAATTGAGAATTACGAATAGATATTCCACCCCAGCTTATCCCCAGGGGAATGGGCAAGCCGAGGCCATTAACAAAGTCATAGTAAACGGACTGAAAAAGAGGTTAGATGATGTAAAAGGGAGATGGGTGGAAGAACTGCCACATGTCCTGTGGGCAAATCGAACCACACCTCGCAGGTCAACAAATGAGACTCCATTTTCAATGACTTATGGTGCCGAAGCTGTCATTCCCTTGGAAACAGGGTTTCCAACGCTAAAAAGCAGTTCGTTCAATTCGAATAATAATGATAAGCTGCTAGAAAGAAGCTTAGATTTCGTTGAAGAAAGAAGGGAAAGTGCAATGGTCCAATTGGCGTACTACCAACACAAACTTAAGCAAGGATATGATGCCAAAGTAAGGCTAAGGCCACTAGCGCCTGGTGACTTGGTGTTGAGGAAAGTTTTGGACACTGCAAAAAACCCAGCATGGAGAAAGCTAGGGCCCAATTGGGAAGGACCATATCGCATCACATCGGAAGCAGGTATAGGGGCATATTTTTTGGAAGATTTAGACGAGCATGTAATACCACGTCTTTGGAATGTAAACAACCTGAAAATGTACTATTATTTATAAGAATTTCCTTTATCATTAAACTTGTATGTTGTGTGGAGATGTGGGGATTCTCGTTGCTCTGTCTTGAAATTAATACACTTATGTTTGTTATAAAGGTGTTTAAACAGAACCTCAATCATGCCTGATGTCCTCGGACCAAATGCTTTGGGAAAATTAATATATTTATGTTTGTTATAAAGGTGTTTAAACAGAACCTTAGTCATGCCTGATGTCCTCGAACCAGATACTTTGGGGAAATTAATACACTTATGTTTATTATAAAGGTGTTTAAATAGAACCTTAGTCATGCCTGATGTCCTCGGACCAGATGCTTTGGGGAAATTAATACACTTATATTTGTTATAAAGGTGTTTAAACAGAACCTTAGTCATGCCTGATGTCCTCGGATCAGACGCTTTGGGGAAATTAATACACTTATGTTTGTTATAAAGGTGTTTAAACAGAACCTTAGTCATGCCTGATGTCCTCGGACCAGATGTTTTGGGAAAATTAATACACTAATGTCTTTTATAAAAGTGTTTAAACAGAACCTTAGTCATGCCTAATGTCCTTGGACCAGATGCTTTGGGGAAATTAATACACTAATGTCTTTTATAAAAGTGTTTAAACAGAACCTTAGTCATGCCTGATGTCCTTGGACCAGATGCTTTGGGAAAATTAATGCCCTGATTTATTAAAGTGTTTAAGTAAATCCTAAGTCATATCAGGTCTCTCGAACCCCTTACTAAGGCGAAATTAACGCTCAATGATATTTTTTATAAAGTATCAAACAAGTCTAATGTTATAATAAGTCTTTGTTTTCTTATCTAAAAGGAAAAACAAACGAAGACGTTTCTCTCCCTTTTATAAAAGTGTTAAACAGAACCTTAGTCATGCCTGATGTCCTCGGACCAGATGCTTTGGGGAAATTAATGCGTAAAGTGTTAATAGACAATGATAGTTTATCAAAATATTTAAAAGAATCCTGAATCATAACAGGGCCCTCGGATCATATACAATTGAATTAATTCCCTGGTATCTTTTACAAAGTACTAAATAGATCTTAAGTTACAACAAGTCTTTGCTGTCAGCCTTCGCTTGCGGATAGTAAGTCATCTTTAATTTCTAATAAAAGCAAACGACAACCATGTAAACAAAAGTAGAGATACAATAGGTATAAAGGAAAAGTCTATTCTTTAATCAAAAAAAAAAAAAGTACATCATAAGTCTTGGCAAAAGCTACATGAAAGCAAACTAAAACAACAAACAGAAAACAGATCCTACAACTACTTTTTCGAGGGTTGAGAACCCTTCTCGGGACCGATAGTCTTGTTCTTGGCATCCCCAACGTCAGATTTTGACTCAGCTGCCTTAGCCTGGGAAACGACGTCCTTTATGGTAATGGAATCCTCGACGGATTTACCTTTGGCCAAGAATAAGTCTTCCATACCCTTCTCAATAACTCCTTTGGAAGCTTCAGCAGCTATGGCAGGGGCATTTACGTCAGCTATCTGCTCAGGAGGAGGGATGGGTAGAGCAGTGGCCGGAGGAGGGCTGGTTGGGATCTCTCTGATATGTTCAGGGAATAACACATTCTCAGGTTTCCTCAACTCTGAATCAACAGGAACCCCTGCACGATTAAGTGCTTCTATCCAGGATTCAGTGCAATAATCTCTGCACACTTCAGCTACCTCCTCGGTCAGCCTCTCTTCCATTTCTCCTACCCCACGCTCATAGGCCGCTTCCTCCGCAGTCTTAGCAGCTTCCTTTGCCATTATTGCTGCCTCTTTAGTTTTCTACAATTCAGCTTTCAGGCTTAGAACGGTTGCTTTCTCAGTAGCCAGACTTAGCTCCGTTGTATAAAGCAGTTTGCGCTGGTCCTCGGCTTGGGCTTCAACATTTTTCAGCCCCGCTTTGGCACTTAGACATTCGTGCTCAGAAGTCTTCAGCTTCTCGGCCAGATGAGCCTTTTCCTCTTTCAGGGTCCCGAGAGCCTTCTCAACTTCGCGCCGAGAGTGGGACTCAGCCTCATATCTGTTATGGGCATTTCGAACCCACTCTTCGGCCACATAAACTTGTTGAGTGACCTGCATAACAATAGCAGAGGGGTCGCACATGTAAAAATAAGCGTAATAGCATCGATAGAAGTAAGAGTTTGTTAACGTTTAATTTGGAAAATAAAATTAGCTTACCAGGGCAAGATCTTTCTTCAATGACATAAAGAGCTTCAGCTGCCTGGTACGTCTAAGAGCCTTCGAGTCTCGTGGGAGTAGAAGGGGCTGCTCTAAAGCTTGCGCAAGATGGGCCGCATGGCTTCGCTGAGACTCCCTAATAGTGGCATCCCAGGGAATATGGACTCCATCTAATTCTATCCGTGGGGCCTAGGAGCGCGGTTGTATGCGCACTTCAGCATCTTCCCTGCTGTCAACAGAGCTGGCCCTATTATCCTTCGGATCTTTGGTTTTCTGTTGTTTAGGGCCCTTCGAAGGGATCACTTCACCTTCTTCTATATCCTGTATTGGTCTCTTCTTCTTCAAATTCGGGAGGGCGTGTAGTCCAAGATCAGCAGGAAGAGGAGGCGGAGGGGGTAGATTGACAGGAGCCTGAGTTTGGGATGTGCCTTTCGGGGCTCCCTTTTTGCTCCTATTGGCT
Source organism: Notholithocarpus densiflorus (assembly GCA_030021035.2). Classification (NCBI taxonomy): domain Eukaryota; kingdom Viridiplantae; phylum Streptophyta; class Magnoliopsida; order Fagales; family Fagaceae; genus Notholithocarpus; species Notholithocarpus densiflorus. The sequence continues at coordinate 25,910 of JARYZH020001272.1, forward strand.
ACTAAGCCTTTCAGGGACGGTCTTCCTTTCGTGCTCATCTCTCCTTTTTCTTCTAAACTTATATCAACCTAGGTAATAACTAATTTAGGCTGAATAGCTGCGGAAAGTTTGTCGGATTCGGTCTCAGAATCCGAGAGCTGCACAGGCCTTTCTGGTATGCCTTCTTCTCCTTCAAAGCGGAACTGATCTATTTCCTCTTCTAGTGACAGCCGCGAGGAAGCGATTTCCTCTTCTTCTGCAGCTTCTGCTCCGAGAGGGACTTGTTGCAATGGTAGTACGAGCTGAGGAGGGATTTGAGGGATTGGTAGTCTGACGGGAGGAAGATCGTCTCGGGCTAGAAAGTCTGGTTTCGACACGTCGATACGGTCAATCCGAGGATCACCAGCTCTGATGGCGTGATCGATTTCCTGAAAGATCCTCAAAATGGGATCGAAATCTAAGATCAAGTGAACGGCTCGTAGTTGTCGATCCTCGCTCACGAAAATTTCTGACCGAAGAAGATAGTTGAGGGCCACCACGTTGGTATGACTAAGCCAAGGAGCAATAAGCCTCCTATCTGCAGAAGTAACCAAGAAGCCAGATACGGTTAGACAATGAAAGTCCATTATCAAAAGAAATTACAATGGGAAATATGGGTGGGGGTTAAAAATCTAAATCCTATGTTAAGGGATCTAACTTTAAGGTATCCCACCTGTCTCTCTCTCCCGGGTTGGGTAGGGTCGACCATCGTGCCATGCCCCTGAAGCGATGAGGTAGTCATCTTTCATCTCTTTGTTGAACTTGGGAAGGCATGAGATGAGCCTGACAATGGACGACTTGGATTTGAGGTAAAACCCTCCGTCGGTTTGTGAGTGGCATTCGTACAGATGAACCACGTCGTGCCATGTGAGGCCTAAGTGAAGATGCCGATCAAGAGCATCAATGCAACCTAGAATCCTAAATATATTAGGTGCACACTGATGAGGGCATAGCCTATGGTTAATAAGGTATTCTCGGGTTATCATACCCATAGGAAGGGTCATTCCCCCTTCTATGAAGGCTATTATAGGAATGACCATTTCTCCTGCCTCTCTAAGTAGAACGATTTCTTCTAAGGAACAATATCGCAGGCCAACTGCCTGGGGTATATGGTATTTTTGTTTAAAAGCTTTTATTTTTGCGGGGGAATCTACTAGACACTCAAATCTACCCATTTTTACAACCTAAAACGAAGTAGTTGAATTTTGAAAATAAGGAAGCAAGAACTGGCAGGCTGAGGAGAAAGGCCGAGAAGACAAATACAAATATAAAAAGCTAAAAAACTTACGAGAGCACGAACGCTAATCTCTGAAGCTTTCTTGGAAAACTTTCAAAGACTTCTTATAAGAAATAGCGACAGAGATTCGGGAATTTGGGGTATTTTAGGAGAAGGAACATTGGAATTCTCTGGAGCGTTTAAAGATTTCTTTGAAGAAGAAGACAACTGGTTTCCCTCAAAGCTTTATATTAAGGGAGAGAGAGAAGGGAGGTTATCCCGCTCAGAATTCTAAGGGAAATATCAGCCGTTGGATCTGTGCATTGCCGTTGGATGCAGGGGACAAGACGCCTCCTAGAGTAATTAATAACGCTTCGTGAACTGCGAAGCGTCAAAAGTAATTATGAAGTGCAATTAAGTCATATTCCCACACGTGTGGGTCAAATATCAATTGTCTTTATCTCTTAAAAGTTAAAACCCCATTTTTTCTCCTCGGATGGGAGGGAAAAACTGAAGTTTTGAGGGGCTATTGTGGGGACAAAGGCCCAGAACCATACATCTTAGGCTGTGGGCTTATTTCGAGGAGCTTCATGAGCCGAGCAGGGCTGCATTTATTAAATGTTCTATTTCAAAAAGATTCATACGTGGGAAACAAAGGAATTCTATCCGAGGAGGATCTCGTCCTCGGATAAGAAGAGTATAGTTCAAGTGTGTATGCCATCGATTGGAGTGGCCCTCCTGGAAGCTCCGATGACAGAGGTGGCCTTTGTGAACTTACTGGAAAGGAAAAGATCCGAAAATATTTGAAGAAAAGTTGCTACCACCACATTAAATGCCTTGCAACTACTTTTCTGGCCGCATTTATGTGGAGAAGACCTCTGAACAGTGCTACCTAAACTATTACAGCTCACAGGGAAGCCAAAGAAGATGTCTGATAGGACAAGTAATCAAGGAATGTCTTAGATGAGTGACAAGTGTAAGGTTAGGATGATTAGAGGGGGACTACATAATGCACCAGACCTTCCATGAGAGGGGGACGGACTTTTAGAAAAAGAATGTGATTTATATGATACGAAGTCTCCTCGGATTGAACCAAGAACCTATTTATACACAGTTATCCCAATATGCTTTTTCTCTCTTTTTGTTTTAGCTTTTTGATTTGTTTTATAGAATAGTTTAAACGCTGTCCACGCCATTCATACCTAATTCTTTAACCCACTCTCTACAAATTTATTGTATTGGGCTTATTGGGCCCAAGTCCTATACGTTTTGGACTTAAGGCTACGATTTGTGACCTTACATGTATTAAGTCACATAACTTATGAGCTTATTTTTTCTCAAAAAAAAAAAAAAAAAAAACTCATGAATTAAACAAGTCTCATGACTCATTTTTTTTTAGTCTCTTCTATGGCTAGTTAATGACAAGAGGATTAATTTTTTTTAAAAAATATATCACAATATTTGTATTTGTAAAATTTGGTTTTACAAGCCCTCACCAAATCCAGTGTTATTATTATTTATATTGCTTACTTTATGATTTGGTGCATGTAATTGTGATAAAATATAATTATCTTGTTGATCATATAATTGATATAAATTGATAATTAATTAATAATTTTGTTACATATTTAATAAAAGATAATTAATTAATAATTTTGTTACATATTTAATAAAAGGGTCTGAAACATATTTTTCAATTGACATGAGAACAATTTGAATACATAGGGTTCAAAACCAGATTTTTAGCTTTAGCATTTTTCTTTTTGAATATATCAAGGTTTAAAATTTAAAGAGATGAACCACTTGGCCTGCACTTTAATTAATGTAATATATAAACACACACACAAAATTATAAAATCTTGCTGTTTACATGTTGGAAAATTTATATTTAGAGAATCTAATAAAAAGTTAAATATATAATTATTTAATAGGATGGTAGACTTTGTCATTACATTTACATGTTAGATTCGGCTTAGAAGCATGATCTTTCAGAACCTATCCAATGCCGAGTACTATTTCATAAGAAAGTTTCATTAAAGCAAAATCTAAAGCCACGAGAAAAAAAAAAAATTTCTAAGATCTAATCTATTTCTTTTATTAAAAAAAATGTGGGCTAAAACCACAATAACACATATACTCTTTTGTAGGAAAAATTTGTAAAATAATGATATGGTGACGGTTATGTTGGCCACCCCTGGATTAAAGTGAAATCTAGAGTCCAATCCTATTCCAAATGAACCCAAACTTGTTAAATTTAAATTTAAATTTATTCAGCAGAAAATATATATATATATATTGTAATTTATTTTTTTCATTTCAAGTATCAATTAACAGATATTAACAAAAAAAAAAAAAACATATTCATTAACATAATTGAGAAAATAAATCATTGTACAAGCATTTAAATGTTGACTATAAACCTGAAAATTTTCAAAAAAGAAATCTACATTTGTTTTGGTTTATTTTATGAATTTGTACAATGCTTTTTTTTTTCTTTTTTAATTTCAATTTGTACTTCTGTATACCTTAAAATGTTCCTTGAATTTTGAGTCATTATCTTCGGGATTTTCAAAATCTGTACTCCATTTATGAATGAGCTTGGGTGGACTTTGTTGCGAGCTTCTATTGAGGAATTTGAATCTGGCCCAACTAAGCCTACTAAAATATCTAGTGGGTTTGGACAGTTTAAGCTGGGGAAATAAAAATAATGTGAGGAAAGAATAGAGGTACACATTGTTTTCTTTGTTTTATAGAAGCTAAGGCTTATGTTCACATCACATGTTCAATGTTTTAGACTATTTTTTATAAAAGATGGAGAAACAAAAATAATGCATGAAAATAATAGAGTACACACAATTTTCTTCCGGTGTAGAAAGAGACTAAGGCCTTATCTTCACATGAAAATATAATTAAAGATGACAGAAATTCAAGAATTTTGGTAAATATCACTTTCAAATTTCAATTCAAGATGGGAAATGGAAATAATGCAAGGTATAAAGGTCCACACGGTTTTCTCTCGATATTAAGGGGACCAATATTGCTGACTATTCTTCCTTCTTAAATAGCTTTCCTTTTATCATTAACAAAAGTCATTTTGGCATCTGAGAATTGTTGATGGAAATGGGAGGAATAAGACATAAAAATTCCCTTCTTTTGCATTCCATGGGTTTATATTTTCCTTGTTTCTTTGATATTTTCGTGTTAGTTCAATTCTCAAGCTTCTCACTTTAATTTGATGACTATATTTCTTTTAATTTGATGCTTTTATCATCATTATTGGAAGGAGACTTTTAAACAAGTAATATTAGAGACACAGTTCTTTTTACAACATATCTTATTAAGAATGTAAATGATGAGTGAGGCAACATCACTTTTTCATGAATTTACCATCGACAAGAATTCTATTATGCATCAATCACCACATGTTTTATTATTATTATTTTGCCTTCCATCATATATATTTCTTAAAAAAAAAAAAAATATTGGGATGGTAGAAAATATTAGCCTTCCATCATGTATATTTGGTAGACATAAAAATTGAAATGATGGAGAGTAAATTACTATTATCCTTATTATTAAGTGGAATGACGGTAAGATGGAGAGATGATTTTGTAATTTTCTTCTCCAACTCATTTCTCTTCCCATTTTCTTCCCAAACTCATTTTACTTACCCTTTTTTCATTCTCTTCTTTTACACGTATTAAAATATAGTTAGTTAAGCCCAAATATTCCCTTTGAAAAATGAGATTTATTCCTTATAAGCCCCATGGCCATATATGAGATTTTCAAAATGGAATTAAGCAGTTGGACAAAACCTAGTGGAGGGCTTTTATTATGTTCTATTAGCTTATAACTCCATACATATGCATGAATACACTTAAAGATATACAATAAGATGCATAATATAATTCATATATATATAATTTAAATACTACTAATAGTCATTTTTATATTTTATTAACTCTTTAAAAAAATTTGTAAGGATATTATAAGGAATAAAATGTAAAGTGTCCATTTTTTTTAAATTTTTTAAATATTGTGAAGCACTTTTTTTTTTTTTATCATTCATTTATTCTAGACTCTTCGGTTTTTGTAATTAATATCTCACTTAGATGAATATTTATGATGTGATCTCACATTTGATTCTAAAATTAAGAAATAAAACTTTTTAAGAATAAAAATTTATGACACATAACGTAAAATTGAAACTCTATTTTAAAATTCTAATTTGAGTTTTTCTCTGTTTTATCTATTATTATATATATAGATAAATTTTTATATTGGTTGTATATAATATATACTTCTACTTTTACTTCTCACAATTATATAAAAAGAGCCTATAGCTTTTACTACAGTGCTCTTGGTTTGGTCAAGTGTTGCTTTTCTGTGAGCCAAAAAGGTTGGTTTTGCTGAAGTGTGAAAACAAAATAGGATTAGGAAGAAAAAGAAGGAAACGGGAGACCAAGTCAAAGACTAAACTGAGACTTTCATAAATATCGTCTGAGAGTAGGGGGATGTGAAGACGGATAGGATAAACACAAAAATTAATGTTCGAAGAAGCGAAAGGCAGCGAGATGAAAATATAAATTCATAATATTTTTTTATTTATATGCATTTTTATAATACTTAAATAACATTAATAGAATAACATTACTAAACAGACCTTAAAATTAAAAAATTTCATGTGCAAAAATTTATATATTGAAATTTTTATTTTTAAAAATGTTAAATATAAAATTATTGATCAGGACGCAGACTTTGGCATTACATGTTGGCCTCGGCATAGAATCTTGGACAACCTATCCAAAATTTAAAGCCATTAAACAAAAGAAAACTTTTTTTTTAAGATATAAATTTTTTTTAAGACGACAATTGGATAGCTAAAATTGATGTACCATAAGTTTAGTGCACTTGTAGGGGCAACTTTTGGACATGGTCTACCTTTAGAATTCATGATGATATGACTGGCATAATAAATTTTCCAACTAAGCTTTAGGCATAATAGATTTACCATTATGCTGAATGTGCTGTGGGACGTGAAGTATTGACAAAAGAAAACTAGTGACATCGATCTACACTTTAAAACTCGGTCCTCCTTAACTGGATCATTACTTTTTCTTTTTCTTTTTTTATTAATGAAAGGACAAAAAAAAAAATAACGAAAATAGATAGATGGTCATTATAAATTTTCAAGAAAGGGAATAGAACCTCTTAAATTTTAAGGGAGAGAATTGAAAATAGATTATGTGAAGGTTTAGAATAGGGGCGGTTTGGTAGTGTATTTTAAACAACATTTTTCAGTGTTTAAACAACATTATACGTATTTTTACACACTTTTTTACCCACAGTTATTTTTAAAAAAATACAAAAAACGTTATTAGAACAATATTACCATATTAAGTTGCACTCCAATTTGTGCTAATCAACACTACAGTGGTTATGTTAATTGATTTTCGGATGCATATTAAAATTCCTGCCTAAGTTTAATACTACTTATGATAATTTTTATTCTAATTTCTAATAAGATAGAAAGTGTGATGATTTTTGTTGAGTAGATATATGATTAGTATTTTTTTTTTTTATATAATGTTTCATTAATATTGGACTCTTAGTATATATTTTGCATTCATTAATTCACTTGATACAAAGATTAAAAAAATGTAGTGGACACATGGCACAAAATTAGCTCACAAGTGAAAACTAATTTAGTATCTAACTAAATTTTTCTCAATTATGGCTTTAAATATAAGTCTGTGTATATACACATGAGTTTACTCTTCTTTTTGTTTATTGAGTTTTTGAGGATTTATTTATTTTAGACTTTTTGTCTTTTGCACAATATTAACTCACTTAGAAAAAAAACTAAAAAAAAAACTTAATTAGGACATAAAACGCAAAATTAGACAATAATTGAAATTGAATTTTCTCTTTATTTTGGTTTTAATTATATATATATATATATGTTTTTGGATTATGGTTCCTCTATTGTTTGTATAATATATAAACACACACAAAATTATTAAAAGTTAATAGTTGCATTTGCGAAAATTTACAAGTGCATAAAAAAAATTAAGTATATAATTATTTGATATACTTCGGCTGAGAGGCATGATCTTGCACAACCAATCCAATGTCTAACGCTACTTTTTTTCTAAAAAATATTTTTGTTTGTTTGTTTGTTTGTTTGTTTTTTTTTTTTTTTTTTGTGGAAGACAGAAAATTGGTTAGCTAAAAATTACAGTCCTTGCGTTTATACTTTATAGTGCAGTTCTCACAGGGGCCTCACTTTTGGACACGGTCTACCATTTCTTTTGGTTGTTTTTTCTCTGCAAGAAAATGACCATAGAAAACGAATGATATCGAAGACATTCGTCCACATTAAAACTCAGTCTTCGTTTATTGCAGCATTACATTTACTCAAAACTTCACTTCTAGCCAGCATTCATCTCTCTCTTTAAGCGTTCCTTTCTACTACTACCAAGAAATGGCCGATGCAATCCTCTTTGGTCTTACACAGAAAATGATTGAAAATTTGGCCTCTCAGACTTACCAAGAGATTGGATCACTTTGGGGTGTCGAAGATGAGCTTGAAAAAATCAAGAACATTGTGTCCACAATCCACGCAGTACTTAAGGATGCAGTGGAGCAGCGAAGTCATAACCATCAAGGCAAGGACTGGCTCGAAAAGCTCAATGATGCAGTTTATGACGCAGATGACTTGTTGAGTGAGTTCTCAACTGAAGCTACAAGGCGAAGCATGGTGAGTGGGAATAAAGTCGCAAAAGAGGTACGCACTTGCTTTTCATGTTCAAACCCACTTGCTTTTCGTTATAAGATGAGTCGTAAAATAAAGGCGATTAGGCAAAAACTAAATGCGATAGCAGAAGATAAGATAAACTTTCACGTGAAAGAATACCATGTAGAGCCAAAAGTAGTGAGGGAACCAACTCACTCCTTTGTTCCGGGAGAAGAAGTTATTGGGAGGGAAGAGGAAAAAAAGGC
>JARYZH020001273.1:0-34143 GCA_030021035.2 Notholithocarpus densiflorus
CTCTCTCTCTCTCTCTCTCTCTCTCTCTCTCTCTCTCTCTTCTTGCTCCCTTCTTTCTCTTGCTCTCTCTCTCTCGCGCGTGACACGGAAGTGGCTGAGCTCCCTTCTTTCTCTTGCTCTCTCTCTCTTTCGCATGACCCGGAAATGGTTTGAAGTGAAAATGAGAGTGTAAAACCATTTCCGGGTCAAAGGAGTAAATAATGGTCAAAATGAAATGAATTTCTGGAAAATTTTATTTTCCGTAGCTGCCAAACACGCGGGTCAGGTGGAAAATGATTTCCTGAAAGTGTTTACCACCAAAACAAACACAGCCTTAAATGCAAGTACATCTTTTTCTTTTTAGGGATCATTATCATTCTTTCTATTTAACAAGGACCTTTACCACTTATCTCAGTGTCACTAAGTCAGTGAGCAGTCTATAGTGCTTAAACCATCAACAATATATTTTTTTTTTCTCAATAGTTGAATACAATTGACACTCATCTGGGATTAAACCCATTCTGTCGTAGTGCACAGAAAACACTTTGTACCTATTCCTACTACATATAAATGAAAACAAAAGAAAGTAAAAAAATTCATCCATTTGCTAATGAGCTAAATCTAATGAAAAACAATATAAGTATAATTTGATTAACATTAAAAACGGACCAAACCAAACAAAACAAAACAAACAAAAACTTTTGTAAAGAGAATGAAACGAAAAAGATTTAGAGACAATGTTATTCAATTCTAACTCCGAGGTTTTTGGTAAGAACAGACTGACAAGAAAAAAGATTATTAAATATATATATATAAAATAAATAATAAATAAAATAAAAAACATAGAGAAGAAGATTTGGAGGCAGAGGTGTATCGGATCAAAGTAATTGCGGCAAAGATGGGAGATGGTTACCAATGAGACATTCCTTGCCTTCAAACAATGGCACTCATTAATCAACAAAAATAAAAGAAGCAGATAGATAAAATAAAAACAATGGAACTCATTAATCAACAAAAATAAAATAAAATAAAAATAAACTTACAGTGAGATCGATCTGATGAAGAAGAAGCAAATGAGTGGGTCAATATGAGTGGGTTGAGATGAGTAGATGAACCAAATTTCAAAATCGAATGGATACCCGACCCGTTAGTGGGAGAGAATGCGAGTGGCGATGGCGATGGCGAGGCGGAAGACTAGGCTTGGGCTTGGGTTGGGGCCGGACCTGAAGAGAGTGGCGACGGCGAGGACGCGAGGCGGCGACGGCGGAGATGGAGTTGATGGTGGAAGCTTGGTTATGGCGCTGAAGAGATTTGTGAGTGAAGAGATTTTGAGAGAGTGAAAAAGAGTGTAACAGCACTAAGTGAAAACCTAAGTGGGAAGGGAAAAAAAAAAAGCAGAGGGAAATTTTGGGGCTATAGAAGGAAATTTAAAGGTCTATTGTGGCGGTCATCTCAACGTCACTACAACTTACATATTGCGACGGTTTCCTATACTGCCACTATAGTATCCCCGTAAAATGCTATATTTATTACGGCAGGTTTTTGGAGTGCCGCTATATCTAAGTTACCGCCGCTGTAGTACACCACAAAAGACTAGAACTACTACGGCAGTCCAATGGAACGCTGCAATAGATCCCATGTACAGCGGCGGTCTAAAAAAACGCCGCAATATGCGACATATAGTGGCAGTTTTTGTACTCGCCGCAATAGCTCTTTTTCCTTGTAGTGAGGACCACAATTTGACTCCCTACAACCACTCTAAAAACAGACCCGCTTGATGCGATGTCGAAAACCATAAAAGATTTAAGTGTGTCTTCCTCATCACCAATTGGTTTTGAAGTAGAATGGCATAACTCACAGTTCGATACTTTACAATTAAACCTGCTAATAGTCAAGTTATTGATTACCTTTGAGACACAGTAACAAGTGACAATATTAAAACTTGTAAAACAAAATTCACATCAAAATCTAGGAAATGAGCACACACATAAGCTTTATACTATAAACCAGAAACATAAATAAAATAGCTTCTAACTTATGTTTCTATACATGCACCACTGGATGTCATATCGTGATAGCATCTTCGCCTTCCTACACATCTATATGTAGACGTGGCAAAACGGGCGGATCAGGTCGGGTCAATCGGGTTTGCGGGTCAAAACGGGTCATTTTTAAACGGGTCAATCGGATTACGGGTCAATCGGGTTGCGGGTTGAATCGGGTTTACCCGTATTTTTCAACAAGTTTTTTTTTTTTTTTTCCAATTACAAAAACAAATCAATGACAACCTGTTTAGAAAGAATGAATAAAATCAATTAAGCAAATGAATTGCACTTAATGCCACTTGTTAATATCCTTCCAATTCTGATAGTTTTGAACATGACAAAAATTATTTATAGTCATAAATTCATGATGGAAAAAGTCTTCAATGTTAATAGTTCACTGTCAAAATGCATATAATTACAAGTTTACATCTTCAAAAAGAGATAGATCTTAAAACAAACAAAACAAGTAAGCTAGCAAAGTAGCAAGTTATCGGTCTTCTTAAATGCACATGTTTCTGTTGCATTTAAAATAATAGTAAAGTTAGATTACTTAGAAAGATAAACTAAACAAAAAAATATTTAAAAATAAACATAACATATTAAGTAAAGAAGAATAAATAAATATTTTATAAGAATTACACCTCAATCTCAATCTACTCAACGTTGGTAGCAGATTCAGCACTGCAAATATTCATACTTGCAAATTGTAGCTCAGCTGAATGAGTTTTTTTTTTTTTTTTAATGGTTGTCTGACTCTTGATAGCCTTGGCCCTTGCCTTGTGTAACGTGTGTGGTCTTGTCTCATGGCAATTAGCAATCACTAAAGGGCCCTTGCCTTGTGTAACGTGTGAAGGCTGAAGCTAGGCTTTTTTTTTTTTATGGAAAGCAGTGCACTGAAGCTAGGCTAGCTAGCTTTTGACTTTTGATGAATCAAATAGTCATTTTTTTTTATAATATATAATATATTGATTATAAGTTTTGGTACTTTGTGCTTTATGCACTTAGTATCAAGATGTAATTTAAATATTTTTTTAGCGATTTTTTTTAACGGGTTGGGTCACCAGTTATCTGGGTCGGGTCGGGTTGACCTGCAAAAAATCAGGTCGGGTCACGGGTCAACCCATTTTTACTTCAGGTCAAAAAAATAAGGTTCGGATCAAGTATTTTTCAGGTCGGATCGGGTCAGAAAATTCTGACTCATATTGCCATGTCTATCTATATGTATGTCTTCCTCGTCAACTTCAATATGGGGATTTTCAAACCTGTGCACGATAACCTAAATGTACAACCTGTCCTCAGTCTGAAAGATTTAAATAATTAAAAATAATAATATATATAAATAAATAAATAAATCTAAGATAGCTATACCAAAAGGAGAAAATTGGTGAGACAGTTCACATAAAATTAGACTTCAATTTAGAATCTCATAACTTTAGATGAGATGTCAATTTAAAATCTAATTGAATTTTCTCTTAACTTTAGATGAGATGCACTTGATGATGGCTAACTATCACGTGCAAGAAGTTGTTAGCTGGTATGAGAAACATGAAGAATAGGGGTTGTGTTTCCCATGCTATGTGATTGTGTGTTATTTATTTGATTTCAATAAAAGTCATTTTTGAGTCAAATTAGGAGATTTGATTAGAACGTTGTTGTTATCGTTAAGGTTGTTAAGTAGTAGTCCGAATCTTTAATATTTGAGTTGTAGTGGTTCTTTTATTTTGGGTTGACTATTGTATTCAAGTTGCTAAAGTATTTTCAAATAAAGGCATCTGAATTATCTATCAAAGTGAATACTAAGGAGGCCGGATACCTCGAAACAATCCAGTTATTATTTTCATTGTGTTCTCTCAAAATTTGACAGCCACCATAGGTAACGATAAGGAACCATACGTTCCAAAGTGGTATAAGAGCCTAGGGATGGACCAAAGAGTGGAGCAGATGGAACAAAACACCAGTTCTCTGACGAAAGGACAGCAACAATTGGTTGAGAGGATGACAGAAGTATTTGACAAGCTTGCCACACTCTCAGCCAATCGAGACGAAGCTGATGGGTCACATACTACCTCTGGGAAAAGACCAATGGGACGAGATTATTAAGAGGGAAATCAATTTGGGGGCAGCCACCATTCATATGCTCCCCGTTTGGTGTAATTAGATTTCCCAAAATTGAACGGAACCGAAGATCCAACCAGTTGGATTTGTAGGGCCGACCAATTTTTTCGTTTCCATGATACTCCAATCGAAAACCAAGTGGCCTTAGCTTCCTTTCACCTGGAAGAAGATACTCAACTTTGGTATCAGTTGTTGCAGCAAGATATTGAGATAATTACTTGGGCTACGTTAAAGGCGGGACTCGTGGCTCTCTATGGACCAACCCAATTTTATGACTATTTTGGGGAACTCACTAAGTTACAGCAAACAGGTACAGTGAAGGAATATCAGTCATGTTTTGAGCACCTTTTGGCAAAGGTGGGTTACTTACCGCCCACACGCCGAGATGATCAAGGCTGATGAGTTGGCGGGACTACCCTAAGATTTCACAACTGCCATTGGGCTGGCGCGCTTGTTTGAGGCTTGAAACCAATCACTTCGACGCTCTTCAGCATCAATTTCCACTGTCAACAGAACTACAACACCTTCTACTAAGGAGGAAGGCAATTCCCAGCCACCATTCATGGTTTGCCGAATGTCACTCGTTGAGCTTAAGGAGCGTCGAGAGAAAGGCCTTTGTTATAATTGCAATGAGAAGTTTGCTCCTGGACATCGGTGCAAGAAGTTGTTCTTAATCGAAGCTTGTACTGCGGAGGAAGATGGAGACATGGTTGTGGATGTTGAGTCCAATGATGAACCTGAAACACCAGGCATATCTTTGCACGCAATCAGTGGTGGTAATTCTCCTAACACCATGAAGGTACTAGGTAGCATTCAAGTGGTCTCTACAATGGTTTTATTGGATTCTGGAAGTTCCCACAACTTTATCAGCGAAGGTCTTGCTCGGAAGCTTGGTTTGCAGCCCACAAAGAATCAAAGCATTCGTGTAATGGTTGCTTCAGGTGATAAACTCACTAGCAAGGGAATTTGTGCTGGAATCGCTATTAAACTCGGTATGTTCCTCACTCATGCAATTTTTTATATATTGCCTTTAGAAGGCTATGATGTGGTTATGGGAACTCACTGGTTGCGTACATTACGGGAGATATTATGGGATTTCTCCAAGCTCATAATGAAGTTTAATAGTGCTAGAAAAGAGGTTACGCTTATAGGATTGTTGGATAAATTCTTGGATGGACAAGAAATGGAGAAGGTAGCCAAGAGACAACCTACTACTTCAGGGGCATTTGTTCAAATTTTGGCTATGAATGGGGGAAAAATCACAAATAGAACAGAGAAGGAAGAGCCTGAAATATAGCAATTGTTAGATATTTTTGTTGGTATTTTCAGGGAACCTACTGGCTTACCACCTTATCGAACTCAAGATCATCACATTCCTCTACAGCCAGGTAGCTCAATGGTTTGTTCAAGACCTTACCTTTATCCTTATTATCAGAAGGCAGAGATTGAGCTGTGGTGATTGAGATACTTTCAACTGGAGTTATACAGCAATAGCCCCTTCTCTTCTCCAGTTATTTTAGTCAAAAAGCAAGACGGGACGTGGGGTATGTGTATTGATTATCGATCCTTGAATCAAATTACAATTAAGGATAAATTTCCGATTCCAGTTATTGAGAGTTATTGGAAGAGTTAAATGGAGCTATGTTCTTTTTGAAGTTAGATTTGCTCTTTGGGTACCATCAGATTCAAGTCCAAGCTGCTGATGTGCAAAAGACTGCATTCCGAACTTACCATGGGCATTTTGAGTTCCTTGTCATGCCATGTGGTCTTACCAACGCTCCATCCACCTTCCAAGCATTAATGAACAATGTGCTCAAGGAACAATTACGTAAATTTATTTGTGTTTTTCGATGATATTTTGGTGTACAATGAAACTTGGGAAGAGCATCTCCAACATCTTCGAACTACGTTGGAAATTTTATGTCATCACCATCTCTTTGTTAAGAGAGAAAAATGTCAATTTGGCCAGATTGAGGTTCAGTATTTGGGGCATGTTATATCCCAGGAGGGGGTTCATGTTGATCCTGAAAAAATTTCAGCAATGGTGCACTGGCCGAAACCCAAGACTCCAAAGGCTATGAGAGGTTTTCTTGGTCTAACGGATTATTAACGCAAGTTCATACAAGATTATGGTAAGATTGCTGCACCGCTAACGCACATGCTGAAGAAAAATTCATTTAAATGGACTGCACTTGCAGAGGTGGCATTCCAAAAGCTCAAGGATATATGCCATGACCAAAGCAACGGTATTGGCTCTTCCCAGTTTTAATCACACTTTTGTGGTTGAATGTGATGCTTCCAGATCAGGCATAGGGGCTGTTTTGAGACAAGATCGCCCTATCGCATTTCATAGCCAAGCTCTAAATGGGAAGAATTTGCTGATGTCATATGAAAAAGAAATGTTAGCACTTGTAATGGCAGTGCTTAAATGGCGGCATTACCTTTTGGGAAGGAAGTTTGTAGTTCGGACTGACCAGAGAAGCTTAAGGTATCTTTGGTCTCAGAAAATCACAACAGAGGCTCAACATAATTGGCTATACAAACTCATAGGTTTTGACTTTACTATTGAGTATAAGAAGGGAAGCGAAAACAAAGTAGCTGATGCTTTGTCTCGTCGAGATGAGGTTCAAGAAGAAGAGCAATTGATGGCTGTATCAGCACCAGTACCTCAATGGCTGGAAGTAATTCGTGAAGAGCAAGCAGCGAAACCATAAGTACAATAGCTAAATCAGAAGGTTACAGCAGATGAAGATGTGGGTCCTTGGGAATTAAGGAATGGGTTCTTTTCTTTAAGGGTCGGATTTATGTAGCTTCAGATTCGCCTATGCAAAGAGACAAAATTCATCAGTTCCATGCTAGTTCTCATGAAGGCTTTCACAAAACCTTCCATCAAGTACGTGAAAATTTTTATTGGCATAAGATGATGGAGGGAATTAAGGAATTTATTCGAGAATGTGAAGTATGTCAGCAGCACAAGGTGGAACAAATGTCTCCTGCCGGTCTACTCCAGCCACTACCAATTCCAATCCAAGTATAGGAGGATATTTCAATGGACTTCATTGATGGATTGCCAATATCACAAGGGAAATCAACTATCATGGTTGTAGTGAATAGACTTTCCACATACTCTCACTTCCTTCCTATTGCACATCCCTACACCGCTGCAAGTGTTGCTCAAATATTTTTTGACTATTTTTAAGCTTCATGGCATGCCCAGGTCTATTGTTTGTGATCGTGGTCCAACTTTTACTTGTGGTTTTTGGACTGAGTTATTCTGTCACAATGGCACTTGCTTCAATTTCAGTTCTGCATACCACCCTCAAACTGATGGGTAGAGTGAGGTGGTTAAAAAAACATTGGAGATGTATTTGCATTGTTTCACTAGTGCTAAACCCAAACAATGGGTAAAATGGTTGTCTTGGGCAAAGTTTTGCGATTATACAAGTTGGCATTCAACTAGTAAGCGAACTCCCTTTGAGGTGGTGTACGGTAGGGAACCTCCATCCTTGCTAGCTTACATTACCAAGAACAGCTAAAGTTGCAGCAGTTGAAGAGGAATTGATAAGAAGAGATCAAGTTCTAGGGGATTTAAAAGAAAATTTGTAGGCTGCCCAAGTTAGAATGAAAAGAAACTATGATTCCAAACACAAGGAAATGGAATTTGAGGTAGCTTACAAGTTGGACTTGCCCTTGGATTCTCGAATTCACCCAATTTTTCATGTATCACTATTAAAGGAGAAGTTGGATCCAAAGTTTCAACACAGCCACAACTACCACTTCATATGGAGATTGGAGGGTCAAGATGAATTGCGAGTAAGACCGCAGGCTGTTTTGGATAGAAGAAGAAGGCAAAATAAGACAGAGATTTTAGTACATTGCCAGGGGTTACCAGCCACTGATGCTGCGTGGGAAGATTTGAACAGCGTGGTACATCAGTTTCCTCAATACACCCTTGCGGAGAAGGGTCCTTTCTAAGGAGGGAGGAAAATGTTCCGTGCAGGAAGTTGTTAGCTGGTATGAGAAATGTGAGGAACAGGGGTTGTGTTTTCCATGTTATGTGATTGTTTGTTATTTATTTGATTTCAATAAAAGTCATGTTTGAGTCAAATTAGGAGATTTGATTAGAACATTGTTGTTAACGTTAAGATTGTTAAGTAGTAGTCTGAATCTTTGTTAGTTGAGTTGTAGTGATCCTTTTATTTTGGGTTGATCAGTTATCCATATTGTATTTACGTTGCTAAAGTATTTTCAAATAAAGGCATCTGAATTATCTATCAAAATGAATACTAAGGAGGTCGGATATCTCAAAACAATCCAGTTATTATTTTCTTTGTGTTCTCTCAAAATTTGACAGCCACCAGACCAGCAATGCTCTGGTTTTGGAGCAATTATTAGGAGCGCAAATGGTGAGGTTATGGCGGGAATGTCAGCTAAGGGTCCCTATGTGCACAGCAGTGAAGAGGCTGAGGTCATGGCGCGTCGAAGAGCTATTGAATTCTCCAAGGATGCAGGATTTTCTAGGTTGCTCATTGAAGGAGATAGTCTGAATGTTATGAGAGCTCTATCAGATCCTACGGAGAACAGATCACTGATTGGCCATATTTATGATGATATCAAGTGCAACCTTAGAGGAATGCAGGTTCTATCCTTCAATTGGGTAAAAAGAGGTGGAAACATGGTGGCTCACTCATTAGCGAAACATGCTAGGAATTTACTTGAGGATTTGTATTGGATTGAAGATACTCCACTGCCTGCGGCAGATGCTTTGTACTATGACTCTTTACATATCAATGAATGATTAAATGCTTTGCCTTCAAAAAAGTAAAAATAAAAAATTGACAGCCACCATAGGTAACGATAAGGAACCATACGTTCCACCAACTAAATTTTTTGTTTACGAAAAGTTATGAATTATTTTGAAAAGTCATGTTGTTTAGTGTCATGACTCTGCATTGTCTATAAATTAAGGGCTTGAATCATATTCAAATACACGACTTCTCAAGAAACTTACCCAGTTCCTCAACAATGTTTTGCTTAAGTTCCTTCCAAATTTACACACAAGTGTGTGGATTAAGATAAGACAGCTTTAGAAAAATTTAAGGGACTCCGAATTAGTATATAAGATAGGCTTCTATCAACCACAAATTTCTTAATTAGTGTCAAAACCTTGAAAGATCTACAAAAAGAAGAACACATAACAGTGAAATCTATCGTTTCAAGAACCGAAATTTCAATTACAGTCATTGATATTATCAATCACAATTTAACTCCAAGTACTTATGCCACAAAATTATATCAATATCTTGTGATCATTCTAAGATCTGTTTCTTTCCCATAATCTTTGCTGCAGGAGTTTTTATGTAACATGGGGCATCACCTCTTCCACATAGAGTGTATGGAAAGACTTGAAATGGTCTGCTCAGCCACATTAAGTTTCTTGATCTCTCCGGTAAAGGGATCCCACAACACCAGGTGCCCCATAGTGCCAGTCAGAAAGAACTTGCCGTTCTTCCATAGCCCCAACGGACTTCCCAAAAGCGATGCAGGTATAATGGTAAAGAGTTTGGTCCACGACTCCTTAACACCAAATTCAAGCAGCACCCATAAATTACAGGTTATATTACTCGATTCAGAAGTGTAGCGTATCATAGCAACACGTTTTTTTAACTCCGTAAGAGTCCTCCACCGCCTATAACTGTTATTCTCAACACAGCATTTATCTGGCACCTTCGTCATGCTGAAAGTCTCTTGGCTCATATCAAAAGCAACAATCTCGTTTTTGAGAACAAAATCGCAATCACTAGTATCTGCATACCAGTAAAAAACCCCATCTATATAAAATGTCAATTTCTTTCCATCTAGAAATCCATATGGTAGATCGACACAAAGCTCAGTCCAAGAACCACGGTTTACGCTATACAGTTGAACATCCTGAACAGGTTTACCTTTACCTGGCATGGGCAGGTAAGTACGAATTCTCACCACCTTCAAGTCATTAGATTTCAAGTCCAAACCGAACCCAACATTGTCTCCTTTTATGATAGATCCAGTGGGACTTTTACAATGAGAGAAGTTCCATGGACCCTTGAATACTTATTTTGTGTAAGGGTTCCATATAACAATATTATCGGAGCATGCATGACAGTTTAGACAGAGAAAGCCATCACAGGAAGCCACAATTTTGTTGCAGTGAATGCAACATAAGTTATAATCGGGTAAATATAGAGGAGTCTGAGGCGACACGCCTTCGCCTTCGAGAGTGTCATAATATAGGATCGAGCAAACTTGTCTTGCACCAGTGAATTTATTCCTGCCATCGACAACGAGGAAACGATGATCATCGGGGTTTTCGGGGCTGATGATAATGGAGTGGTTCAGGAGGTTTTTGGAGAAGAAATCTGGGTTTCCAATGAGAGAATCCCAGGTTTTGCAGACAGATCTGAATCGAATAAGAGATTTTGGGGGCAGCAATGACAGTATCTTCACCAACAGCTCTTCAGGAACATAGGTTGACATTGCTCTCTTTCGTATACAAGTAAAGAAATCTTATTTATTTTTACTTGAGGTACAACTTCTGTGGTTCTATCAATTTAGGGTTTAACCTTCTTACATAGGGATGTGGCTCAAGGTAATAGACTTAAAGCCCAATAAAATAGGCTTTATCAAATAGTATTTTTTTATTTAAAAAAAGCCCAATCCTAACCAATAAATAAATAAAGCCCTATTCTATGAGCAAATAATTTGTTTTAGTAAAAATTAATTCCATTTAAAAAAAAGCCTCATCACAATAATTATTTTGGCAAAAATATTTTTTCTAAAATTAAAATTGATAAAGTGTTAGAAAATTTTAAATAAATAAAAATTAATTAATAATTTTTTATGTCAAGAAGTGAGAAGAAAAATAACTAATTAAATAATAATAATAATAACAAACCTCATTAAAATTATCGTTTGAGGTCTCAAATCATATTGAGTCAATTATGCTTCTATAAATACCCTGCTACGGGTCCATTGCAATACATGGTTTATATAGGAAAAAATATATCTATAAGGAGCTTTTCTCCATAGACATAGGTTGTCAATACCGAACCATGTAAATTAATTAACACTCTTTCACTTTCTTTCTAAATCTTTTATTTTCTTCCTTCCACCAAATAAAACGGCAGCCTCAAAGATAATTAATAGAAATACATTTGCGAGTGGATTGTAACTCACAACAATCGACTTCACTGAGGAGACTAGTAGAATAACTATACTATTCTATATAGGGATTAATTAAAAATTATATGTAAATAAAGAATGAGTTTATCTTACAATTAATGAGTCATTTAAATTTTAATAGATTTTGACCTAGAGTAAAACAAAAACACTTTAATTTTAGAAAAAATAATGCATACATATATTGAGTCACTTGTGACAAATAACGTGTTTTTTGTAAGGTTTTAGTATATTAAAACACAAATTTATGATATATAATCAAATATAGAAAATCTACTGACAATTTTTTTTATAATTGACACATTGTGCCCGTTTGATTCAAATTATTGTGGCGTTTGCGTTTTTGTTCTGTTGTTTTCTCTTCTTTTTTTTCTTTTTTTTTTTTGGTTCAGCCCGCATTTGTTGACTTTTCCACGGTGAACAGTGCATTCGTGCACTGTTTACGGACCCACAAATTTCACTTTTCAGCAACTTTTTCATTAAAAATTGGTCCCACGGCACTATTCACACATTTAAAAATTATTTTGCTACAGTGTTTTCAGTTTCAGTTTTCAGTTTCAGCAAAAATAAGCTCAATCCAAACGGATCCATTATGATTGGTATAAAATAAAATTAATGTAAGTTGTCATTGCATATAAAAAGTGTGCTTCGCACCAATTAAAATCAACCACCTTAACCAATTATGAAATTTTGGTGCGTATATATTCACAAGAATAAGAAGATTTTTGATGAATCCAATTTGTTAAATTATTACAAAAAATTTATTAAAAAAATAATGCAATGCACAGGCCAGTAACTATAAGCGTAAAAGAAGAACTTACGAGTGGGTTAACAAGTTTTAATTTGAGCCTAATGATTTCAGTGCCGATAATGGGTTATACTTCGAATGGGTCCAATTTTAATCTTCAAGCCCACACTATGAGTCATTTTGAATGTGTGGAATTTTCAGGGGAAGAGATTAAAAAATGGGCTTAGTCTAATTAAGCCGGCCCATTTCAGTTTGTAAATCAAATCCAGTAGCCCCAATAACAACGGTCTTCAAGAAATCATAGTATTATTATTATTTTTTTATACAAAATAAAAATTCTACTCTAACTTAATTTAAGTATATATATGTGTGAAGCTCCCTCCTGAAGACTTGAATTTTGGCCCTTACCCCCTATACCCTACAAGCACTTATACTTGTGGAGTGATCATTGCACCAAGGGTGTGCGGTAATCAAATTATAGTATTATTAACTATTCTTTGATGGGATATATAAAATTTTGATTATTAATTTTCCTTTTATGGGAGTTATAAAAATTTGATTGTTTAATATATGATATCAATTTGAATAACGAAAATGAAATTTAAGTTTTTGATATTTGCAGTGAAGAGTGCAACAAGAATGACTCAAGACCTAATCCTTTTTTTTTTTTAATGACAAATAGCCTTCCAAGGAAACTCCATGCAGCTAGCACCACTCAAAACCTCATAGAAAAAATTTTGCTCGAAAACAGTTTATCCTCCACGCATGTTTGGACCAAGACCTTGAATAAAGAGTTTGGAAGAATTGAGCAAACGTTTTTGGCTCCTAGTCATGAGTAGATCGCACAAAGTGTCTCATATCAATTGTGAATGTGAAATAGACGCTGTTTGAAGTAAAAATTATTAAACAATTGTTTGAAATCTTTCAAGGTTTAAGTTCTGCTCTAAAACAATTGTTGTGCTATACGGATCTCCTATATGGAACCAAAACCAATGACTTTTTGATGCTTTGAAAATGTTGCATAAGGAGTATTTTAGGAACGTTATCCAATACTTGATTTTATTATTATTATTATTATTATTATTATTATTATTATTATTATGTGTAAACACCGTTCCTTCGATCAGTTTTCTTAATGCTTCACAGATTTTAACGTACAGTTAATAATTTTTAGAGATTTAATTAGGCGTTGAGTATATAATATTTAATATTTGAATATAATGTAATTTTTATTCCACATTTAATTATAAAATAAATGAGCCTCTAAACATGTGCATATGCTAATTTTTTTTTTTTTTTTTTTTTTATGAGAAAGATGTGCATATGCTAATGTAAAGCATATGCTAATTAGCATAAAATGAAAAAAAAAATGATATTAATGGTCTTGTGAGTGATTATTAATAAATAAATAAAATTATATTAATAGTAAAACTAGATAAAAACCAATAAAAGATTAGCATAATTGTAGCATTTATCATAATTATGTTCAACGTGGCCACAAAAAGATGCTTTACTGTCCTTTGACAACACATGTTTGAACAAACAAAGGAGAAAGATGCGCGCTCTACTGTCCTTTGAAGGAGGAAAATTTTCAAAAACTAGCATTTTTCTTATTCTCTATATATTTTACCAATGTTTCAGGCATATCAACCTGGCCTCAAAAAAGAGAACCACGAATTCTTTACTTGTCATCACATATGAAAGTTCAATATGTGTGTAAAACACCCTTGAACGTTTAGACCCCAATTTACAAAATACCAATTCAAGCTTAAAATCAAACAATGTATGTGCGAAAAATGAACGTAAGCTTATAACCGAATTGATAAACAATCTAAACCAAATAAAATCACATCCACAGCAGAAATTAAATAGCAAAGATTAAGGGAAGAGAGATGCAAACACAAGGACAACACAACGATGTGTTATCGAAGAGGAAACCGAAACCCTTGGCGTAAAACCTCTCCGCGGCCCTCCAATCGGTCAATAATCCACTAGAAAATATAGTTGGGATACATGAACAGCAATAGACCCTCCAAGCCTAATCTACCCAGTGTACCTAAGCCCTCCAAGCTTCTTGCTCCAACGAGGTTGCGCTGAACCTTTGTCTTTTCCAGCTTACCGGATTCCGCTATAGCCCATAGCATCAACCAATATGAATTGGTCCCTTCCTAACTACTTCCCAAAGCACCAAAAAGCCTTCTCACAGATGTGGGTATGGTGAGAAAAGGATTTGGCTAAGAACCTCTCAAAGATTTAACAATGGAGAGGAAGAGAGTAGAGGAATTTGAAGAGTCTCTATGTGAAGAGTCTCTATGTGAAGATTGGGGATGAGTCAATCTTGTTTTTCTCTAAGGTTTCTCTCTCAAAATTCTCTCTGGAAGCTCTCTACATTTCGTGGGTATAAAGGGTATTTATACTAGGGTAAGAGTGGAATGCGAAGAGACAGATTTTTCAAAACAAGGTTGGCTGGCAGCTTGGCCTCGCGACTTGACTGAGTCGCAAGTTCAAGTCGCAAGCTAACAGTCTGGCCAGTCTGGACTTTTTGTCCTGTAGTGCTCCAGCTGGCGTGACTGTTCATCTTCCTGCACGCTTCACTCGTGTGCTGCAGTTGGCGACTTGCCAGTCGCGAGTCACCCGCAAGTCCCAGCCGCGAGTCTCTGCTTCTTTGCACAATCTCGAGCATTTCTTCACACTCTCTCACACACTACCCTTACATGAATCCCACCTAAATACAGAGTTACTAATTGCTAAAATACAAGCAAATTTAGCACGGAATAAAGCCAACAAGATGGTTGATTAAATTCAACTTTACAATCTCCCCCTTTGGCTATTTCGTGACAAAACTCTAAAACAAACTCTAGACTTAACATCTGAGTTGGGAACAGTTGAACATAACTCACTCACACCTAACTCTAGAATCTGTGTAGCTCTTGAAACATATGAACAAGTAACTCCTAAAACAAAACAACACAATATGATCATTGTATGCAGAAAAACTTGTAATGCATATGAAGCAAGCACACTGAGATCAAGCAAAATGGAATATAAGCAATAAACCATGGCTTGAACAAAAACGAACAATCACTATAAATAGTGACCACAATGTTCATTTTCACAAGGAATAAACATCCGAACATGCAAGCTAATAAGCTCAATGCAAAGTATCATTTGCATGTCCAACACTCAACCAATGCACAATACATGAAGTATATGCATCTAGGAATAAAATCCTACAAAGGGCACAAGAGTGATGTACTTAAAGAAAAATGCATGACATTTAGCAGGAAGTATTTAAGCTACAAAGCATGAGTTCAAAAAATAAAGGCTGCATAAGCATGCATGGTACAAACCATAAAAGCCTACAAAATAAACCCTAAAAGCTTACAAAAGCAACATGGGTACAAATGTACCATACAAATAGAAAGAACATATTAAGTATTAATTACCAAAGTTTCATAGTCAAACACATCCATGAGATTTAAACCTTTAAACCAAAAACTTTAACCACAGTGTATCAAATCCAACTTTAACCAAACATAATAACATAAGAAACATAAAGTAAAAACTAAAACATAAACTAAATAAACACTGTTTATGGCATGCTCCCTCTCAAAATGGCACTCCCCCTCAAGAGCTGCTTCTAAAAAATTCTCCCCCTTTTTGACCGGAATGGCCAAAGGGTCACTGCTGGGTGTTAATGCTGTCAAACTTGGCTGAAAGTATGTTGAGCTGATCTTGAATTACTGCCATCCTGTCAGAATGCTCATTTTGGACCTCTCTGAGTCCATCAATTCTCTCCAAGATGATCTGAAATGCATCGGAGGTACAGCTGATGAAGATGAAGCTCTGCTCCTCTTGCCTCGGCCTCTTGAGCTTAAAGCTTGTCTTACAACCTCTGTCTTAGTGTCCATGGGTTCACCTTCAGCTTGGTCACCTTCCTCTTCGTCACTGGGGAGACGAACTTGTACCCTTGTGATGGTCAGTTTGTTGATGGCTAAGGGTGTAGGCATGGGACTGATATCTTAAAGGATGGTAACACCTTTCAGTCTAAAAAGCCTCATAAGAAGGCTGGGAAAAATCAGCTTGGCCCTGGAGGTTATTCTAGTCTCATCCACAATGGTGTCAAAGATGTGAGAGCTGATATCTATGAAGGTTTTCTCCTTGAGTTCCATGAGGAAGATAGCTCTGGCATTGTTGATTGTAGTTAGCTTCCTCATTGGATACAAGTTGAACATCATGATGGTGGTTAGGCACCTCATGTCAGTTGGAAATGCTTTAGTGTTGAGGCATCTTCCCTCTCTTTGTCCACCAATGCGAGTTTGGATAGTTTCTATAGACAACATCATGTCCTTGTAGTTGGTGAAGTCATGGTCATCCAAACCTTCAAGCCCTAGGACCTCATCTATGTCACGGGCATCTACAGTGAATTCCTTTCTTCTAATCCAACAGCTCAACTCATCCTCCCTTATCACAGCATTTACATAGAATTCCCTTATTAAAGGCTCACAAACTGCAGGTAGGTCACTTAATAGTTTATCCCATCCTCTGCCCTCAAAACAACCTAGAATGAAGGTGTCCTTCAAGTCCCCTAAGTCTACAAACCTTTCCTGAATAATGGTTCCCCTCAAGAAAGAATCTATATATCTCTCAAAGTGTTGAACAGACCTAAATAGGTTATGGTCCATTTTCAACCTTTTGTCAGCTTTCTTAGCAGGAGTCTTCTTCTTTGTAGGAGATGGGGCCATCTGCAAACAATCAGAAAAGGCCACAACAAGAGAGCACAATAGATGAACACTCAACTCATTAGTAACATGTTAGTGTCAAAAGAATAGAGTATTGCACCAAAACATTCAGTCTAAAATTAGTTCAGAAACAGGCATTGAATGGGAAAGCTCAAATTAGAAAGGCATAAAGCAATTTATCAACAATTCTTATGCATACCACATTTTGACCTTGAGCACAACCACTCAAACATTAACACTCTAAGGTACATTCCCAAACATAGACATTATCATGCAACAATCAGTAATATTGAGGCAGTGTATACCACATTCAATCAAAAGGAAGCATATGTCTATGAGACATATCTTAATGAGAATGAGATGCTCAGACCAAAACAGAGCAGACAGTATCTACAGGGCAGAAGCAACCCACATGATAACAACAATCTATTGCAACTTGAAGACAAGACTTTATAAGTGAACACGCAAAAATCAACCAAAATGAATCTACCAAACTCACAAATAGAGTATATCCTTGTAAACCCAAACAAATGGCATATGACAATGTGGCATATTATTATGGGTATGAGATTTACCAACCAACGCAAATCAAGTCATAAACAGTGAAACTAAAAACATGATAATGACCATATATAGCATCTTAAAACCAAAATCAACAAAACCTAAACAGCCAAACCCAACAAACATGAAACCAACCCATATCCGAAACAAAGGAATTTCAAAACATAGCATCAACTCACAAATCAAAGAAATCAAGTCAAGAAACATGAAATACTTAGAGAAATTGAGAAAATCCATACCATTTCTTGAAGATTAAAGTTGAGAAGATGATCAACAATGAAGGTTTGGGTTGAGAACACAGTGTGTTTGGGAGAGGGATAAATGAATAAGACAATGAATAGTCAAAAAGTTCGAGGGAAAACCTAAATGGTT
This sequence comes from Notholithocarpus densiflorus, assembly GCA_030021035.2. Classification (NCBI taxonomy): domain Eukaryota; kingdom Viridiplantae; phylum Streptophyta; class Magnoliopsida; order Fagales; family Fagaceae; genus Notholithocarpus; species Notholithocarpus densiflorus. Next base: position 17,781 of record JARYZH020001273.1, read on the forward strand.
TTTAAAAACTGACTTTAAAACGCAAAACACGCGTTTTTCGCGATTGAGTCAAGTCACCATACAGTCGCTAGGGTAAGACGCGAAACACTCAAAGACAAAAATTTTGAAAAATTTTCTAAGTGTTTTTCGCGATTGGAAGGTCTACCTGCGAGAGAGTCACGAGGTGAACCACAAAAATCTTTGTGTACCCCTCGCGACTAGACCTTCCACCCGCGAACAAGTCGCCACACTGAGCTGCGAATATCATAAAAACCCAAATTTTGAAAAATATTCTAAGTATTTTTCGCAACTGGGGCATTTACCCGCTAGTGAGTCGCAAAAAATCTCTATATGGACTCGCGACTAGAGCATGCGACTAGGTCAACTCGCGACAGAGTCGCCAAAACAGGGCAACACTGTTTTTGAAATTTTGACAAATTTTTGTAAAAACAAAGAACTTTCCAAAAACAACTAAACACTCAAAAATATTTTTGTGTTTGATCAACAAAGATTGAGCAAGTAAAAACACATTTAATCAAGTACAATCACACAAATGAATATGGCATTAATTGAACATAGACTTGTGTGATGTGTGTGAATATCACCAATGAGATAGTCCTTAGTCTAATGTGAAGTTTCAATGATCAATTCAATCAAGACATACACAATTAGCACTAGATAATGTGACCCATCTCAATTACAGAAATATGCATATATAACCTCCCACAACACTTGATAACTTAACTTTGAAACTTTTCATTTGGCTCCATATCATATCATTTGATCTTTGAATCAATACACCTCATTGTGAGATTGATGCCTGAAATTTTTGATATTTCAATTTGATGAGTTAGCCTTTGGCTCTTTGGGCATCATACATTTTATTTTCAGTCGCTTTCCCTTTTTCCTAGTCAAATACTAGTATATGCAACAGGCTTTTGCAGCTCTATATCTCTTTTCATTTGGAGATTTACATTTGGTGAGCTCTTTAAGCAAAAAAATAAACGAGTGAGAAGATATATAGGCACAAGTCTATGCATGTCTCAAGATCAACAAAACCATTCACTAATCATTCATGATAAGTTTGAAGATCTATTTACAATAGTCACATAGATGTCAAGATTTCTCCCACACTAATATGAGTGCATAGGGAACAAGCTATGCTCGTAGATGCACAAGGCCATTAGTACAAAGGTACAAGGCAAAACATGTTTTAAGACAACACTCAACAAAGTCGATCAAACTTTTTGGATTTTCTACTTTTTATGTGTTTTTGGATATTTGACATAAAAATAAGAAAATATTGATCACAAGCAGCAATGTAAAAAAAAAAACATTTAAAGCAAAAGCAAACAAACAACAAATTTTCAACTCAAACTAACAACAAGCAAACAACCAAACATAGTCACACAACATAGGAAGTATTAGTGCATGGACATGTTGTAATGCTTATGCATTAGTACCCTTCTTCACCCACACGTCACGTACGTTTGGGGTGATTTCCTTATAGGATTGGGTACGAGAGTTAGGACTTTCAAACCTTCTAGTGAAGTTTTCCAAGCATGTGGTGAATGCACCGATCATCTTCATCACGTCCATCATTCCGGGATCACCGTTTTGACTTCTTGGTTGCTCACCACCCCAAGACCTCTTGTCATTTCTTGGTCCTCATGACCGTGGAGCGTTTGCATTGTTCAATGCTCTCAGCTTATGACAGTTGGGTCTTGTATGTCCTTGCAGTCCGCAGTGGTGACAAAAATGATTTGTTCTAGAACCCCGTTGTGATCTTGGAAGTGATCTTCCTCTAGCTTCACGTCTGGCTTCTGATTGATTACGGGACTTATTTAACACCCGTTGATCAGCCACATTCTTCTTCTTGTCAACCTTAACTTTCTCAGGAATAGTCTCTTCTACAACCGGCTCTTTGGCCTTCACAAATTTCACTTCTTTGGTGACATTGACCGATGAGCTACTCCCTCTGGCATATCCCAACCCGGACTTGTCTGAGAAATGTTTTTGACATGAAATAACATCATCTAGCTTCTTGGTGGAGACCCTCTCTATCTTGGCATTAGCTTGCACTACCTCTAGCTCAAGAAATCTCACTTTTGTATAAGCTTCTGACAACTCACCATTCAGTGTCTCTATCTCACATTTGGCCTCCTTATAGCAAATTAGGAGACTTTTATAGTCCTCCTCTGCCTTCTTCATCTTCTTCACAGCTGCCTTGGCTACCCTTGTATACTCTCTCGACTTCTCAAGGAGTGAGTTGTAATTCTCTTGAAGACCAGCTGTGTTTTCATCTTCTTCAGCATCTGATTCTTCAACAATTCCCATTGATTCTTCATCACTATGTTCTCCAAACTCTTGTACAAGCAAATTCAAATCATCCGAAGACTCAACTTGAGTAATAGTCATAAAAGCGGAGTAATTCCCTTCTCCGTCATAGCTTTCCTCAGAATCAGAATTGGATGAATCCGAGTCACTAAGAGTCGTGGCATACACCTTACCCTTCAATTTCAAATAATTAGGACATTCTTTCTTAAAGTGTCCATGCCCATTGCACTCTAAACAAGTGATTCCTTGTGTAGATTGGGATTCCTTTCCATCTTTCTTTTTGAATTCCTTTTTCTCCCTTCCTGAACTTTGGAATTTCCCTTTATCACCAAATTTTCCATTGTTCTTGAATTTCAAGAATTTTTGAAAATTTTTCACAAGGTATGCAACATCTTTGTCAACCACATCCTCATCCGATGAGTCATGGGCTTCCACCCTTTCATTAATGGTCTTAAGGGCAAGAGATTTGCTCTTCCTTTGTGTGGGCAGCGACAATTCATAAGTTTGAAGAGACCCAATTAGTTCTTGGACTTTTATATCATCAAGGTCTTTACTCTTTTCAATCGCTGTCACTTTGGCACGAAAGCTTTCTGGCAATGACCGAAGGATCTTCCTTACTATCTTGGAATCCTCCATTTTTTCCCCCAAATTGAACTTGCCGACAACCACCTCATTCAGCGTGCTATAGAAAGAGTCAAAAGACTCCTCCTCACTCATTTTGAGCTCCTCAAATCGAGTGGTTAGCATCTGCAGCTTGGTGTCTTTTACTTTCTTCGTGCCTTCGTAGGTGGTCTCCAATATCTCCCACGCCTCCTTGGCAACAGTGATGTGAGAAATCCTATGAAACTCATCTGGAGAAACACCACAGAAAATTGCATTCAAAGCTTTACTGTTAGCATTGGCTGCCGCAAGGGCAGCTTCATCCCAAGTGGATTTTGTGGCCTCCGGCCTAGTCCAACCTACTTCTACGGCATCCCAAACAGTATCATCAATTGAATACAAAAAAGCCCTCATCCGGACTTTCCAAAAAGTATAGTTGTTACCATCAAAAAATGGTGGAACATTCAAAGATTGAGACCGGTCCATCTCAATACGGGGTCAAGGATCGCACTAAGGTATTTAAACCACAAAAAGTGCACCCGCTCTGATACCAATTGAAAGTTCAATATGTGTGTAAAACACCCTTGAACGTTTAGACCCCCAATTTACAAAATACCAATTCAAGCTTAAAATCAAACAATGTATGTGCGGAAAATGAACATAAGCTTATAACCGAATTGATAAACAATCTAAACCAAATAAAATCACATCCACAGCAGAAATTAAATGGCAAAAATTAAGGGAAGAGAGATGCAAACACAAGGACAACACAACGATGTGTTATCGAAGAGGAAACCGAAGCCCTCGACGTAAAACCTCTCTGCCGCCCTCCAAGCGGTCAATAATCCACTAGAAAATGTAGTTGGGATACATGAACAGCAATAGATCCTCCAAGCCTAATCTACCCAGTGTACCTAAGCCCTCCAAGCTTCTTACTCCAACGAGGTTGCGCCGAACCTTTGTCTTTTCTACCTTACCGGATTCCGCTATAGCCCATAGCATCAACCAAAATGAATTGGTCCCTTCCTAACTGCTTCCCAAAGCACCAAAAAGCCTTCTCACAGATGTGGGTATGGTGAGAAAAGGATTTGGCTAAGAACCTCTCAAGGATTTAACAATGGAGAGGAAGAGAGTAGAGGAATTTGAAGAGTCTCTATGTGAAGATTGGGGATGAGTCAATCTTGTTTTTTTCTAGGGTTTCTCTCTCAAAATTCTCTCTGGAAGCTCTCTACATTTCGTGGGTATAAGAGGTATTTATACTAGGGTGAGAGTGGAATGCGAAGAGACAGATTTTTCAAAACAGGGCTGGCTGGCGGCTTGGCCTCGCGACTTGACTGAGTCGCGAGTTCAAGTCGCGAGCTAACAGTCTGGCCAGTCTGGACTTTTTGTCCTGTAGTGCTCCAGCTGGCGTGACTATTCATCTTCCTGCACACTTCACTCGTGTGCTGCAGTTGGCGGCTTGCCAGTCGCGAGTCACCCGCGAGTCCCAGCCGCGAGTCTCTGCTTCTTTGCACAATCTCGAGTATTTCTTCACACTCTCTCACACACTACCCTTACATGAATCCTACCTAAATACAGGGTTACTAATTGCTAAAATACAAGCGAATTTGGTACGGAATAAAGCCAACAAGATGGTTTATTAAATTCAACCTTACAACATTCATCAATCAACCCTTCTCTACATTTGATCAAAATTACAAAGAGAAAACACAGTTTCAGCTCACAATATCCCAAAAAAAAAAAAAAAAAACCTTAATGTCATTCAACCATTTAATATCAAAACTTATATAAAAGATGGCAGACACATTAAACAATACTTCAAGCATTGACTAAACTCTGTGTGTAGGGAACAACTCGTACCGACCCCTTATGCCCATCAAGTTGAACATTTTTGGTTGTTTGTGTAAATGGGTCGTACAATACCAACTGCCCTTTTGTATTTTCCATTAAAATCTGCCCACTCTTCCAAAACAGCAATGGCCTTTTCAAATCTAACGAGGGATCAATTGTAATAAGCTTAGTCCACGACTCCTTAACGCCAAATTCAAGCAAAACCCATATATCAAAACCCAAATTATCCGACATACTAGAATAAATCACCATAGCAATAAACCCGTTCAACACCACAAGACTCCGCCACACGCCAATAACGCTTTTATCAGGAAGCGGCGTCATGTTGAAGACCTCAGTGCTAAAGTCAAAGGCAACAATTCTATTATTGTCGTCATCGTCTTTGATGATGCTGAAAAATCGTCAGTAAGCCACACAATCCTTACGTGCTCTTGACAAGAACCTGCACATCGCAAAAGTTGAAGACCTTAATAGGAGTACCGGTGTGGTACCGGCCAAATACCCTCCGATGGTCAAGTTAGAGAAATCTCTTGTTCACAACTCTAGAGTGCTAGAGAGGGTAAATTATGCGTACCTTGGTTTGTGAGGGTATTGGGGCTTTTATAGTAGTAGAGGGTTGATTTCTTTTTCTTACTGTAGAAGTCTTTTCCTTATAGGAATCTTCATGAGCTTATATTTCGAAATCCTTTCCTTGTAGGAGTCTTTTTGATTAACACCAAGCGTAGGGCGCAAGATATTTCTTTATATATGCAAACGTGGAGACTAAGCAAGGCCACGTCAGGGTCGTCAACTTCGCCTACTACCTCATCAGGGTCGTCAGCTTCGCCTACTCCCTCGTCGGGGTCGTCAGCTTCGCCTACTTCCTCGTCGGGGTCGTCAAGGTCGTCAGCTTCGCCTACTCCCTCGTCGGGGTTGTCAGCTTCGCCTACTCCTTCGTCGGGGTCGTCAGCTTCGCCTTCAGCTTACTGTCTTCAGCTTATTGTCTTCAGCTTACTATCTTCAGCTTACTATCTTCAGCTTATCCTCTTCAGCTTACGGTCTTTAGCTTACCCTCTTCAGCTTACTGTCTTCAACTGTCTTCAGCTTACTGTCTTCAGCTTACTATCTTTAGCTTATCCTCTTCAGCTTACGGTCTTCAGCTTACTGTCCTCAGTTTACTATCTTTAGCTTACCCTCTTCAGCTTACTATCTTCAGGTTACTATCTTCAGCTTATTGTGCCCAAGATGCAGCCGCCAGGTATAGGGTGGAGCTGTAGACTTTACAACAAGGTTGTCTCTTACGAGTGAAGCTGACAACCTTGTTATATCCGTCGCCTTTTGTTTCGTCATGGGTTAATTACAAAATTACCCTTATCAGCTGCCCCCTACGCCATAGGCTTGTCAGCTTTAGCTGACGGGTTATGACAACCTTGTTATATCCGTCGCCTTTTGTTTCGTCATGGGTTAATTACAAAATTACCCTTATCAGCCGCCCCCTACTCCATAGGCTTGTCAGCTTTAGCTGACGGGTTATGGAGTTAACATCGTGGAAGGGTTATTTATGTGTGATGCCTCAAGATATGTTTTCGTAAGTTTAGAGACGCACCCGTCTATTTAGTTATAGATCCTTCTGTTTGTTGTGGTCTGTAACCTTATCATGACAGGATGAACTTGCTTACGAACTTAATCATGGACCCGTCTGCTTAGTTAGGTCCGTCCACTTGTTGTGGATCCGTCCATTGTTTTGTGGACTTTATTTTATTAACCCATCTTCGTGGGATGAACCAAATTACGGACCTGTCTGTGTTTATGTCCGTCCATTTGTGGTGGATCTGTCCACTGTCTTGTGGACTTTGTAATGAGGTCGTTCACTTTGTGGATTTAGTAATAATCTCATCCACTTTTGTGGGGTCGTCCACTTTGTGGACTTAGGCTCATCTACTTCGTAGACTTGGTAATATGCCCATGCACTTTGTGAACATAGGCTGGTTTGCTTTGTAAGCTTGGTAATGGTTTTTGTCCAACTTTTGGACTTATATTAAACTTGTCTACTTTGTAGACTTTGGTGATAGGCCCGTCCACTTCGTGGTCTTAGGCTCGTCTACTTTGTAGACTTGGTAATAAATTCGTCCACTTTGTGGACTTAGCAGTAGACTCGTCCACTTTGTGGACTTAGTAGTAGACTCGTCCACTTTGTGGACTTAGTAATAAATTCGTCCACTTTGTTGGTCGTCACCTCTCGGTGGTGCCTAGGAGCAAGTCTTCATACTTGTCAGCTTTGTTAATCGTCACCTTTTAGGGGTGCTTAGGAGTAAGTTCTCTTACTCTTCAGCTTTGCTAGTCATCACGTTTTAGTGGTGTTTAGGATTAAGTCTTTTTACTCTTCAGCTTTGCTGGTCATCACCTTTTAGTGGTACTTAGGAGTAAGTCTTTTTACTCTTCAGTTTTGCTGGTCGTCACCTTTTGGTGGTACTTAGGAGTAAGTCCTCTTACTCTTCAACTTTGCTGGTCATCACCTTTTGGTGGTACTTAGGAGTAAGTCCTTTTACTCTTCAGCTTTGCTAGTCGTCACATTTTGGTGGTCTGTCCACCCGTAGGTGACTTAATGTTTAGACCGTCCACCCGTAGGCGACATTGGTCGTCTGTCCACCCGTAGGTGACTTAGCGGTTAGACCGTCCACCCATAGGTGACTTTGGTCATGCATCCACCCTTAGGCAACTTTGTTTGTTGTCCTTCCCTTTTGGGGTGACTTTACGTTTAGACCGTCCACTCGTAGGCGACTTTGGTCATGTGTCTACCTTTGGACGATGTTGGACAGTCCACCTGTGGGCAACTTTGTGTTTGATGGCGCCGGTTGACTCTTAATCGTCCGTTCAATTAGGTTGTCGAACGACTAATGTACCTATCATTTGATCGCTTGGATTTAGTCGGACGACTTGTCTTAAGTCGATGCGTTGCACAAAATATTCCTTGTTTGTTGCCCCCCATACCATGTTTGCCATTGCTACTTGAGTCGATCGTTTATGGAGGATCCTTGGATCGTTCGTCACCTTGGTGACATGGAGGATCGCTACTTGAGTTGATCATTCGTCACCTTGGAGACTTCGTCAGAGTATCACTATTTGGGTTGATCGTCTATAGAGGATTCCCTAGATCATTCGTCACCTTGGCAACTTGTAGCATCACTGCTTGAGCTGATCGTTCGTCACCTTGGTGATTTCGTAGAAGGGTAGATGATATTGGTCATTCGCTTTCTTCTACCCAATGCATCACAAGTGGAGAAAATGCTTTGCTTCAAGCGTTCGGCATTCTAAGGGTAAGGTAGCTTCTGCCCGTCAAGTGTCTCTTGTAGGGTAGTTGTTTAATTTGAACTTCCAACGCTTGGTTTTGTAGCATATAAGGGCTTTATTTTGTTGAGTAAGTCACTCAATCGCAGCCGAGAGTGTTTGTAGTTGCCATTCTACAGCAGTGGGGTGATTTCCAGTTTCTTGGTTAACTGATGCCATTGATCGAGTTTGGACCGTACGACCTTTTGTCTTAGGGATAAAGCAATGACTGATTACTCGTAGTTCCCACAGACGGCGCCAACTGATGATGCTGAAAAATCATTAGCAAGCCACACAGTCCTTACGTGCTCTTGACAAGAACCTGCACAACGCAAAAACTGAAGACCTTAAGAGGAGTACCGATGTGGTACCGGCCAAATACCCTCCGATGGTCAAGTTAGAGAAATCTCTTGTTCATAACTCTAGAGTGCTAGAAAGGGTAAATTATGCGTACCTTGGTTTGTGAGGGTATTGGGGCTTTTATAGTAGTAGAGGGTTGATTTCTTTTTCTTGCTGTAGAAGTCTTTTCCTTATAGGAATCTTCATGAGCGTATATTTCGAAATCCTTTCCTTGTAGGAGTCTTTTTGATTAACACCAAGCGTGGGGCGCAAGATATTTCTTTATATATGCAAACGTGGAGACCAAGCAAGGCCACGTCAGGGTCGTCAGCTTCGCCTACTACCTCATCAGGGTCGTCAGCTTCGCCTACTTCCTCGTCGGGGTCATCAAGGTCGTCAGCTTCGCCTACTCCCTCGTCGGGGTCGTCAGCTTCGCCTACTACCTCGTCGGGGTCATCAGTTTCGCCTACTCCCTCGTCAGGGTCGTCAGCTTCGCCTACTCCCTCGTCGGGGTCGTCAGCTTCGCCTTCAGCTTACTATCTTCAGCTTATTGTCTTCAGCTTACTAGCTTTAGCTTACTATCTTCAGCTTATCCTCTTCAGCTTACGGTCTTTAGCTTACCCTCTTCAGCTTACTGTCTTCAGCTTACTATCTTTAGCTTATCCTCTTCAGCTTACGGTCTTCAGCTTACTGTCCTCAGTTTACTATCTTTAGCTTACCCTCTTCAGCTTACTGTCTTCAGCTTACTGTCTTCAGCTTACTATCTTCAGGTTACTATCTTCAGCTTATTATGCCCAAGATGCAGCCGTCAGGTATAGGGTGGAGCTGTAGACTTTACAACAAGGTTGTCTCTCATGAGTGAAGCTGACAACCTTGTTATGTCCGTCGCCTTTTGTTTCGTCTTGGGTTAATTACAAAATTACCCTTATCAGTTTTCATCTGCAGCCAACCAGAAAAAGAGCCCATTCATGTATGCAGTCATATGCCGATAGGGAAGAATACCAGAGATCATTTTTGGATCATGTTCAACCTGTCTCCATGAACCAGTGCTTAAGCTATGCACTCCCACTCCCACTCCCTCCCCAATTCCCACTTCGCCAGGGTATAATTTATGTGTGAGTACAGCCATGAACTCCACAACACAATCACTATAAATCCTGACTATCTTGAAGTCATTGGATCTTGAGTCAAACCCGAATCCCAAGAATTTTTCATTGAGCATGTAACAACCACGGGTCATGGGAGGGAGGACCTCGAGTTCTGTGGGGGTGGAGGCTTTTAAGGGGTTCCAAAGGTAGATGTTGCTGTGTCCGATATAGTCATAGAGACAGAGGAGACCATCACAGGAAGCAACTATGTTCAAATCGAGATATGGAGTTGGATATGGATGATTCCGGTGGTGTCGAAGGACAGGACAAAGTGGGGGATTAAGCGGGATTCGAAACCCACAGTCGAGTAGTGTGTCGTAGGAAAGGAAAGAGTATGTTTGCTTATCACAACGTGGTTGGATCGTGGATTTGACAAGGAGGAGTTGAGGATTAGGGTTTTGGGATTTGGTGGCGAGAATGGAGTGGTTGAGGATGTTTTCAGAGACGAAATCTAGGGTTCCTATGAGAGCAAGCCAAGTTTTGGAGACACACCTAAATCGAATTAGGGTTTTGGGGAGCAAGCGTGAGAGTATATTTACCACCAATTCCTCAGGCAGATGAAAGGTTGACATTGTTGCTTTGGGGCTAAGATAAGCAGATAGATGAGATACAACGTTTTTTTTTTTCTTTGTTTGGTCGAAGGTAAGAAGATCTTGGAATGGTGAAACGGAATTAATAATGGAAAAGAAAATTGAGAGAATAAAAGAAACCTAATTTGTATAGGTTTCTAAACTAAATAGACTTCAATTAATAAGTAAGAGTAGATAAGATGGAAAGCTTTTTTATTTCTTTTATTTTTATTTGTATTAAAAGACCGAAGATGGAGTGGTGTTATTATAGTTAATAAAAATTCTTTGTTTTCCTTATCCCTCCATCTAAAGGCTTGGCAATTGTAAATAGAGAAATGAATAGACTGTCGTTTTTAAAATTTTTAAAAAAAATACTATTATTTGTGGATCTTAAATAGTACCTTTACATGATAGAAACAAAGAGATAAGATAATCACTTATATTAAACTAATGCTCTATTTTGAAATACAAAACAGAAGATAATTATTCAAAAACAAAACCTATCAACTAATAATCCTAATTTGTAGCAATTGTCCCCAATACCCACGTAACATTCTAGTTCTAGAAGAACGAAGTCGATGAGCTAAAAGTCGAAAATTTCCTTCCTGGTTCGTGGTCAATATCCTTGCTTTGGTTCTAGTTCTAGAAGGAGTAGGTCCACGCGCTAAGATTAGGAAATTTCCTTCCTGGTTCGTGATATGATGAGCAATTGAGTAAAAATTGTACAGTAATTGCTTTATTTATAATTGTCTTTTACCTCTCTTTCTTTTCCACCAAAGAAACATACACCATACAATACACTTCCTCTTATCTTCTTACGTCGCTTTACTTTCTATTTTCTCTTCAGTTTCCTTATCTAATTTCTAGGCTTCACTGCTATTTTAGTTTACTTGTACTTTGTTTCTCAATTGGGTTTACAAATATTATATTGGATATAGAAAATTTGAAGCAAAGTAATGGCAGGAGGAGCAGCTCTTAGGGCAGTATTTGGAGAGGGCTTTGCGGTGTTTCATTACACAGTTAAGGATGGGGGAAGCTAAGCCCTTATGTTTAAACAACCCTTTCTCAAAGGCCTCGAATCCCAGCTAGGTGGTTTGGCACCAATGGTCAATGATATAAATCGATTAAGTGAACAACTTGATCTCCCACAAGTGGAAACAAAGAGCTTGATCGAACAGATGAAAAAGGGCAAGAAGCTGGTTCACAAGTGGATTCAGTCAGGAAGACAACCCTTGAAAACCGGCTTGCAATGGGAGAATGCCCAAGAGCTTAGCCTCTAGGTCGCCCTCTCTGAGATCCGACCACAAAGTCCCAACTCATTTGATTCTATGCAAGGGGAGGATGCCCAAGAGCTTAGCCTCTAGGTCGCCCCCTCTGAGATCCGACCACAAAATGACAACTCATTTGATCCTATACTTAATGAGTTACGCTCGATTACTCGACGTGGTGGTTGGTTCTCGGCTTGAAAGAGAATGATGCTCTAATCTTGGAATATGGGACACGAGGTATACGTAAAGTCCAATCTTGGAAATGCAGTTCTTGATTTCCAAGATTTTGGTCACTTCAAGAACTCTATTTCCAAGATTTGACTTTGCTGGAAGTACTTCAATCTTGATTTCCAAGCAAGATTTGGCTTTGCTAGATTTCCATGTGTACACACAATTTTCGTAAAAGAAGAATCACACGATCACGAAATAGTGTAACAAATTATCAATTGTATTGATTTGTATATATGTGAGTACAATTCTCTGTATGACTCTTTACAATGAAAGAATACAATAAAACTCCTCTGATTCGATCTCCAAGTAACTTTACGATCCGAAGGGCTATGAAGCTTGATCTTGAATCGTACTTTGATGTCTCCAAGTTGGATGTGTGATTGGATGTACTTGAGTTTTGATTTGAAATTGAGGGCCGTTGGCTTGATCTCAAACTTAATTGAAGGAAAATCTCTACTTTGATTTGAAGAAGTAGAAATGAGCTTTGATTTTGAGGGAGCAAGGGTGCTCTTTTGGACTTAGAGATGACTCTCTATTTTGACAGAGTGTCAGTAGGGTTTTTCTCTCTAAGTTCCTCCCTTTCTCATATGAAAGCCTCTATTTATAGGCAACTCAATCGTATTTAATTTGGAATTTTCTCTCAGCATTTATTGAGAGTTAATTATGAATTTAATTTGGTCTTCCATTTAATAAGAACTTTCCATATAGGTATTTTCTTCTGACATTGTCATATGGCTTTCTTATTGATGTCGTCATGTGGCTTGATTTCATTTGTTGATCGTCCACCTCATCAATTGGAGATTAATTTGATCACAAATATTTTATCATGAACAATCGGACGGTTGTGAATACATCATAAAATTTTGATGTCTACACCATGTTTAAATGTTGTGTGCCATTTTGTGTGCCACATGGCAGGGGAATATTTATTTTGTGTGGTAAAAGATTTGAACTCTATTAAGTAATTAATTATTGTTGGGCAAGATCCAGTATCTTTTGATTTGTATATATGTACCCTTAAGATAAGAGGATCAAAAATCCTATTCATGGAAAAAGATTTTCCACCAATTTCTTTACCTTTTTAACTTATCCTAATCTTATTTACCCAAAACCTACTATTAACTATGCCAAAAGCTAAAGAGATATATTATTTAAAATAGGTTTGGCTTACCTTCAATATTTTTTTAACTAGAATCTCATTTTGTTTTAATGAGAAACAGGCATATTACTCACTAACTAAATAAAATATAGAGATTAAAACTCACTACCACTTGTAATTGTGTATTTAAAATAAAATGAGACCTCCAATTAAAAAAGTACTGAAAGTAAACCAAATTCGTTTAAAATAATATCATATCTTTGACTTTATTAGTACCTAATCAATGCATGCTTGACTTCTGGTCTAACAGAAGGCCAACTGATGAGTTAATAAGTTACTGTTGGTACCCATCAACCCAAGGTTCCTCCCATCAACCCAAGCCTCCCCCAAAGTAAAAAAACAAAAAAGGTCAGTTCCATGACTTCTATCTTTCATTTACGCGGCATAAAATGGAGGTGGTGCAGGGTTGATCACTTGATCTTAATTCTCGTGGAACACAAAAATGACCCATATGATTAACCAACACTATTGTGAACATGATAATTCTCATACTTAATTTCACAATTTGTTAATTTGTGTGATTGTGAATAATCGAAAAAAAAAAATCGTTAATTGCACAAGTTGATAGTGGACAAAAAAAAAAAAAAAAATCAACCCACGAATCAATAAAGTGTGAATTTATATATTCGATTGAAACGTCTCTTAGTGTGTGTTTGGCTTCAAATTAAAAAGCTAGCTTATTTTACTATTCAGCTTATTTTTGCTACTATTCATGAATTTCACTGCACTTTTTAGTACTATTCATAGATCTCACTGTACTATTACAGCTAACTTTTAATTTTTATCCTTACAACAAAAACTTTTTAATTTTAATAAAATAAACGAATTTCAAACCAGCTCATTATTTGTAATCAACTGTCAATGTAACTCGGTCTCAGTGGGCAGCCCCAAGCCAGGAAAAGACTCTGGGCAGTTAAAGTAAGTCAACTGTGCGTGTAAAATGTTCTTTTATACTGATATATTTATAAGCAACAATATTGCTCAAAAAAAAAAATAAATAAGCAACAATAAACCGATAATAACTAAGCATATAAACCGATATTCGAAACTCCCAGCAATAATAAAAAATAAAAAATAAAATAAAAAATTTACTGTATAAAAAAAATTTTTACCGCACTTGCAACAAGTCAAAGATACCCATTACTGGAAATCTAAAAAGTAAAGTTCGAAAATGAAGTATCTGTCTACAAACTTCTTCCCAAAATTTGGTAAAGCAATCCCTACAAAACAAAAACAAAAATCTTAAAGCTCGTCTCTTTATCTATATTTCTCACTGTATGTGTGTAGATGACTAAATTTCTAGTTTAAAATAAATCAAACAAGTAAAATAGTTTCACAAATGCGAATTTGTATTGATGAATATGTAGTACAATTATCTGAAATTAAAAAAAGTGATCCTCTGATTCGATTCTCGTTGAAAGACTTGTTGATTGGAATTGTAATAATATAATTTTGACTTGAACACAAAATATTCTTCAATTTGACTGAAGGATGGATTGAAGACCCTTGAAACAGAATCACAATGAATCTCTAGCTATGAGCTTGTAAGAAATTCTTTGTTCTTCATATGTTCTTCGTGTTCTTGGTGTGTTCTTCGTCTTCAAAGGTTTGTGGTGGAAGTTCTTCGGTGCTTTAGAGGCTTGAATCCGTAGAGTTTCGTTGATTTATGGTTTGTTGAGATTTTTGGAGGCTTTTGAGCTTAATTCCAGCAAACTTTAGGATCTAGGCATATAGTTTGAATGATTTTGCTTCGAATGTTCTTCGATTTTGAGGTTGAAGTTCTTGAAGGATTTGAAGCTTGATTCCTGCAGAACTTCTGTACTTCTGAGTGCTTCTGAATCTTCTCTGATGCTGCTTGTGCTCTAGATGGCTTGGTCTCCTCTTAAATGCCTTATGAAGGCTTCTATTTATAGGAGTTTGGGGGTGCGTGAGCGACACATGGCGGAGTCTGATTGGTGACACATGTCACAACCTTATTAGTCCACTTATGTCATTGCTTACACGCGCTAGATTGCATATGTCATCGCTTACACATGCTGGACTGCTTATGTCATCGCTTACACGCGCTGATGTGTGATTGGTTTTTGCATGACACTTGGCAAATGTCTGTTGGTTTCTGAGCAGTGATAGCAAAACCTAGCAATAATACGTGGCGCTTTGTAATTGGTTGTATTTTGTGAACTTAGTAATATGATGTGTCAGCTTGTGATAGGTTGGGAATTTTCCCTCTCTACAATGTGTTTATCTTGCTTAGTGTCTTGCACCCTTGAAATTATAATGGTGCCCTTTTTGGAGCCACATATTTGTGATTCAACCCCACCTCTTCACTACACTACTATCTACCCATAAAAAATAAAAAATAAATAAAATAAAAAACATTCACAACGTTTTTACAACAAATCCTAGTTGGCAGATTGTTACAGATTTTTAATTTGAATCTACCACTGAAATTACTTTCTTACCCACCAGTAACAATAAGTAACAACCTCCCATATAAAATTTGTTGTGAAAATGTTATGAATATAACATTTTTCATAAAATAAATAAATAAATAAATAATTATCCAAACACACTTATCACCACATCCGGTTATTGCCACCTCACTCAAAGCAAAAGAGCACTTGATATCAAAAACTATAAAAACTTTTTTTTTTTTTTTAACTCTAAAAAAATCATTGAAACCTAGTGTGTCCAGAACTGAAAACCCAATTACAATTATTAATATTTAAATTCTCAGACCATCTCCTAGATAACCAAAATTCTACAATCTTGACGATTACCTATTGGGCCATTTGAGTTTTTTATGTTAGAGATATCGATACCCAATCCTTAATGAAAACCATATCATATACTATATAATAAAAGTTTTTTTTTTTTTTTATAAAGCTATATAATAAAAGTTGGACTTAGAAGTCGTGGTTATGCAAAGTGGCTTCACCAAATTGCATAAATTTTTTAAAATTTAAGAAAAAATAGATAAAAATTTTCCTCCCCTATAATTTCTAAGTTGATAAAAATCTTAATTTGATTACAATCTAAATTCTATCTTAATTTGATTATAATCCAAATTCTTTATCTAATCCTTTATTAAAAAATATTAATTAAAAAACCAAAAAAGAAGTAAACAAGATAGAATTAGTCTATTGCATATCAAACTATCAACCTACATTTGAGTTTTCTTTTTCTTTTTATTATTTTTAGATAAGAATAAATATATATTGTGTATCACAAAACATAAAAGCAATAAGATAAAATAAAAAACAAAACAAAAGACAAAAAAGAAGTAAAGAAGAAAGAATTAGTCTATTGCGTATCAAACTATCAACCTACATTCGAGTTTTCTTTTTCTTTTTTCTTTTTTTAGATAAAAACAACCGTATATTTGTGTTTATCAATTTCTTTGGATAGAATAACTATAAGTGTTTTAACAAAATATGCCACCTACATTTTGTTCATATCAACTTCTTCTTTGTTTATTTGGATAAAATAACAAAACATACATAACTTCCTCACAATTGAAAATTCTCTATATATACTGTTTTTTATATATTCCTATGCACAACTCTTTTTTCTTTT